>SKCR01031114.1:0-119917 GCA_019454045.1 Zanthoxylum bungeanum
TGAATCGGCCCATGTAGCCCAAAAACCCCATGCATAATCTTCCCAAATATGATATAATCCCCTCATCAACACTTTCCAATTTAATGAGATTTTGGGATCTCACCCTTACCACATTTATTTTTATATTTCTGGACGATGCATGCCTGGCTGGACCTGAAATACGTCCAGCCGGGTATGCAAGTCCTACATCTAAGACGACCAAATTTTCTGTCACATTTTTTCTTTAGCATTTCGTTATCTATCTTTTTTTATCTATATATTTATTTTTATGATTATTTTATTATTTCGCCTTTATTTTGTTATTTATCTTTTGTCTATTTATAATTATTTTATTATTTCATATCTATTCTTTATGTCCGTTTTTATTGCATTGATGATTATGTGTGTTATTATCCCTTGTGGTATATCAGATGGAAACCCAGACATAAATTCCGTAGCTGAATCCGAATGGACGGTAGTGTGGTCTGTACTTAAGATACAACTCTATGTGCCACTCGGGAAATACTCATATATGCATGATTAACCCCCTTTTTGTTGCTATTTATTTATTGACGCTTTTCCTGCTTTTGATTGTTTATTTTCGTTATCGCATCTCGTATTTCTTAATTTAATGTGCTTCTGGAACTATGTTATTGTGATTATTATTTTGATTGGGTATGTTATTACATTTTTATTCGCTTTTAAGCATGAGTTGCATTAAGACTTGGCTATACCATTTTGTGAACTCGTCCATTATACTGGCATAAGTAAGGGACCATTCTGAACCCAACGGTTTGAGGTCTTCCCTTGTGAGGGGTGAGTGCAGCCTTAAATCTTTCCCAGTTTACACTGGGTGGCGACTCATTTATTCTCTGGTTTAGTCCCCCGCGGGCTAATCCGTACCCTCTACGGGCTGCGAGGCCAACAGTGTCGTGGTCGCCGATCATCATAGGCATAGCGGTAAACCTCTCTTTGCTCCTACACAAGGCTCATTGATGTTCCGCTCAAAGTTATAAGACTTGATCGTAGTATCAAATCTCATCTAAGTCCATAAATGGACCTTTGCAACTTGCAAACTTTTTTCTCTTGACCTTGCATAATGAACCCCTCTGGTTGTACCATATAGATACTCTCATCAAGATTGCTATTAAGGAATGCAGTCTTGACGTCCATTTGCCAAATCTCATAGTCATAATATGCTGCAATGGAAAGAAGATTCCTGATGGATTTAAGCATGGCTACTGGCGAGAAAGTTTCTTCATAGTCAACTCTCTCTTTCTGGGTATAACCCTTTGCCACTAGCCTAGCCTTGAAAGTCTGTACTTTCCAATCTATTCCTATTTTTATCTTGTAGATCCACTTGCAACCTATGGGTTTTACCCCATCAGGTTGGTCTACAAGTTCCTAGACTGAGTTAGAGTACATAGACTCCATCTCAAGGTTCATGGCTTTGAGCCATTCATCTTTATCAGTATCTTCCATTGCACTACGATAGGTCAATGGATCATCAATACCATCACAAGATGCAACAACTTGTATCTCACCAATTCCTAGATAGAGTTCAGGTTGTCTCACAACCCCCCACTACGTCTAGGTGGTATGGTATCCTGATAAACTTGCATCTGACTTTCAGATGTAGAAGGTGTTATGTATTTGTCAACATTTGACAATGGTATAATGGTCATACTAGCAAGTAACTCCTCAAGTAACAATTTACTTCAAGGTTTGAACTCTCTCATATAGTCTTCCTCAATAAATGTAGCATTTTTCGACACAAATACTTTATTATCTTCTGGACTATAAAAGAATCTACCCATAGTTTCCTTAGGATAGTCTACAAATAGGCATACCTGTGAATGTGGTTGTAACTTAATAGTCTTGTTCTTTAGCACGTGTGCCGGACACCCCTATATGCGGAAATGTAACTAACTATCTTTACGACCATTCCATAACTCTAAGGGAGTCTTAGAAACAGACTTAGAAGGAACTATATTCATGATATACATTGCAGTTTGTAATGCATACCCCCAGAATGAACTCGGTAGAGTGCTATAACTAAACATTGATCTCATCATGTCTAGTAGGGTCCAATTTCTCCTTTCTGCAATACCATTTTTTGTGGTGTTTCTAGGTGCAGTGAGCTATGAAACAATTCCATGCTCAACTAAGAATTCCTCAAAATCTCTATCAAGGTATTCTCCTCCATGATCTGATCATAGAATTTTGATGTTTTTACCTAACTGGTTCTCAACCTCAACACGATACTCTTTGAACTTTTCGAATGTATTTGACTTGTGCTGCATTAGGTAAACATACCTATATCTGGAATAATTATCAATGAAAGTGACGAAGTATTCATAACCACATCGGGCTTTTACATTCATCGGTCCGTAAACGTCCGAATGTATTAGCTCAAGTGTTTCTTTGGCTCTTATCCCTTTTCCAGTAAAAGCTCTCTTAGTCATTTTACCTTCTAGACAGGATTCGCAGACAGGTAAAGTACCGAGTCTTAACTGATTTTAAACTCCATTCTTAATTAGTCTATCTATCTGGGAAAGATTAATATGACCAAGTCTAAGGTGTCATAAATAGGTATCATCATGAGAAATCTTTTGCCGTTTAATTTTAGTTTTTTCAATCTTAAACATTTCAGTATTAAGCAGTGATTCATGCATTAATGGCCTTAATACATATAGATTATTTTCGGAGTTTCCCATGCATATATTTAATCCATTTCTACTAATAATAACTGACTTATTATTAAATGAAATAGAAAAACCACATTCCATAAGTTTTGTTACAGAAATCAAATTCCTGTGAAAACCAAGAATATATAGCACACCATTCAAACATAAATAACTCTTATTAAAATTCAAATTTGAAACTCCCACTGCTTTTGCTGAAATAACATCCCATGTCCCAACTCTCATGGTAAAACTACCTTCAGTAAGGTCCCTCCATGAGTCAAGTAGCTGCAAAGAACAACAAACATTGTTAGTGGCACTAGAATAAATAATCCATATGGATTTATCATCCTCACCAAAAGAGACTCAATGAAAAGTAAATCGTATTTACCTGTATTCTTCTTATCTTTAAGCTCAGTAAGGTATTTCAGATAATTCCTTTTCCAATGTCATTGTTGTTCACAATGGAAAAATTTTCCTTTGGCATTGGTTCTTTTAGAGCCTTTGTTGTTCTTCTTTTTCATTGGTTTTGTCTTTGCCTTCCAATTCTCTTTTTTCTTCTTCTTTACAGATTTAGAAGATTCGACAATATTTTCCTCGGCATTGGACCTACGAGGACCATTCATAATGGATTCATAATTAGTGAGCTCATTTAGCAGTTCAGTCAACGTAAAAGTCAACTTATTCTTAGAACAATTGCTTTTAAACTTCAGGAAACTCTTTGGAAGGGTTTCCGTGATCATTGTCACCTGGCTTTGCACATTGATACGTGCACCATGGGTTTCAGCCATATTAAGATGAGACATCATCCTTAACACATGGTGATTATTCCCAAATATGTTCGCGATTATCGAAGTATAGTTGGGGTATCGATTCCTCAGAGAGATGGTTACAAGAACTAATTTACTTAGGCAAAAATATTAGCAATAACTTTAATGAAAAGAAAACGAATGAATTGATACTTTAAAATAAAAACTATGGAAAATAAATAAAACATATCAGCAGAGAGATATGGCAAAGCATCGAGAATCCCTCTTGTATCAAACTCTGATATTTAGTTATTGATTCCTTTTATTACACAATTATAGGCTTCACATCCCAAACCCACAATCGGAAGGTAATCAATTCTACGCATATCAGATTCTAAGGTAATTAATGATTATTTTCTCTATGTTAACAGCACACAAAAGTCACCATTACCAATTATCTAACGTCGACAATATTGTTGGAAATGGTGATCGAGAACCATTCACTTTTTATATGAATATTTATTATTTATGCAATGTAATATTTTCTTTATCATGATTATTTATTTATTTGTATGGTAATTTCTTACTTTTATTTATATATTGTAAATCTAAGTGTTAGATTACTTTAAGAGTTAGAGATTTCGAGTTTCACTCGGAACCTTATATGAAATTAGTAAAGACCCGAGAGTTACAATATATGGTGAGATAGTCGCAAGAGCTGTAAATGGTGTTGATAAATATCACGCATTCTCTCGAATACAAATTATTCCTGGTCTAGATCTATTGACATGGGTCGGTCATTATATTGGTAAGACTAGTGCATTGTCTATATATGTAATGGATATATGGTTTGTCTCAACAGACTGTGAGCTTAGTGGAAGTTCGTATAGAAATGCAGATATTAATTAGTGGAATGAATATCGAACAAACTCATAAAAGATGACTAATAGATATTTCATAAAACTGTCAATAGTTGTCTTTTCGAGTTGAGTAGTTGTTGTGGTCCTTTGACTTAAGACACCACGGTGGTCTTGTGAGTGATCCTCTGTGCCTGATACCATGCATGTCAGAGACCTTTTATGGTTTAACCTCTGGATGAATATTAGGTATAGACCGATGCTCATGAAGATCGGTGTGTGTTAATATGAGGATTCGTCAGTCCATATGGTTGGATTATGTTTCCAGAAATTTTTCAGAGTATATTCCGGAAATCGTTTGGCCAAAAGTTCGTTGAAGAAATTATTTCTTTAACATTATAAATAATATTGAAAAGAGTTTTGCATGTATTATTTATTAATGGAATATGATTGTGAAAAGTTATTTAATATTGAGTAGATAAGGTTTTGATAGTAAAACTATAACCTTACTCAATTGGAGACGGTTATGACAAAGGGATTATACATTAATGTTTTAACCTCGACTTGTATGGTTCGACATATCATGTTGTTTTTAGTCATGATTTCTAGGTGGGCAGGCTTTCATGAATATATGTACGAATATATGAGATATATATGTATATATATAAGTAACAATCGAACGTGAGCCTAGAGAGTTCCATTATATTAAGTTTACTCGTTGGGCACTAGGGCGACTTTTTGTCAAATATTAACAATGTATTTTTTGGGTTTTAAGGATTAAATTGTTTGATCCGATAATTAATGAGATGAATTGAATTAATTAATTTTATATCAAGAGTTGATATAAGTTTATTGTATAATAAATGTAAATTTGATTTACATTAAATTAGTAATTAATTAGTAAATTAATTTAATTGTCAAATTAATGTACAAAATTAATTACTTGGTTTATACAAATAAAGGTTTTAATTAATTAAAATAACTTTAGTTAATGCAATTGAATTTTTTTGTTAAAGTAACTAAATCATTTGATTGTGACTAAGTTGACTTAGTGGTGAGATTAATTTTTAACTTTGGTCAAGTTAGCCTTTTGAAACATGTGGTGTGGAGTAAAGATGCTTTTAAACCATGGTTTAAATTAAAAGGCTTGGGTTTGTTTTCTTTAATTTTAATAAAAACAAAATTATAAAAAGAAAAAATTTCCTTACCCCTTATGATTTTCTTACTGCCGAAAACAAAGAAGAAGAACAACCTCCACCCCTCTGTTTCCCTGCCTGCTGAACAAGAAGGAAAAACAAGCTGAATTTTTTTTTTTTTTTGGTTTTGGCTCTAAGACTTCAAGCCTTAATCTCACCAAAGATTACCCAAATATATTTTCAAGTCCATGGAATTAATCCTTAAGAGTTGAGGTTAATTTGTGTTCTTGAAGCTTTGATTTTCCTAGGTTTTAAGAGTTAAATTTGGGAAAATCTTTTTACCATTCTTGAGTGATCAAACCACATTTTGATCACCAAGACTTGTTCTTCAAGAAGCTCAATTTGGTGGAGGAATAAGGAATTTCAAAGAATCAAGAGCTTAGAGGAATTGGGGATTTTGGATGCAAAGCTTCAACAATTGGCAAAAGTTGAAATCAATTGTTGGTAATTTTAATTTGTAAATTTATTGTTGTTTTGTTGATGATTTTTGTTGAGAAAAATTGTTGTGGAAGTGATGAATAATTAGAAGCATATATGTGAGGAAAATGAAGCGTTAAAGTGTATGGAAAAATTAGTATATAGTTGATATATTAATTTTGTATGCTTGGATTATTTTTCAAGTGTTGGAAAATAATTTTGATGCTTGGATTAAATTTGTCAAGTGTTGATAAATTTGTTAAAGTGTTAGGAAATTTTTTTTTTATTTGAGCTTATGGAAGTTAATATTATGTATGAAAAATTTATATATGATGATGTATATTCTTAATACAATGGAATAATTTAAGTTTGTAAATATAAAAAAAAATAAAAAAATAAAAAAAAATAAAAAAATAAAAAATTTACTCGCTCAGGATTTGATCTCGGGCGGGTTCCGCTGCGCTCGGCTTATCCATTCCTCACTCAACAGGTGGTATCAGAGCGATACATGCTTTTAATTATTCATGTTCCTTACAATTTTTTTTAATTGTATAAAATGCTTATGCATACATTTAATAGTAGATTACATGTTTAGGCATTTTATTGTACATGCATACATTTAAATATTTGTATGCATTTGAGCTTGTTGAAATCTCTACATAGATCTAAGTGTCATTAATTTTGTGTGAAAATATGACATGGTCCAGATTGTCTATCCGGTCTTAGTTAAACCACTATGATTATTCCCAATATTGCTAAAGCGTGAGGGATTGATTGTAATGCTTTGTTCTAATACGGTTAAGCATGAGATGAGTCGAATTTAAGAGAAAGTATTATCCAATATAGCTAAAGCATGAGGTTAATATTAGTATCATACTTTCGACGATAGACAAGTTGATCTAAAAATTAAATTATCCAATATTGCTAAAGCGTGAGGATAAGATTCGATTTAGGACCGAATGTAAGAGTTGCATGAGATGCAATTGACAATAGTTGTCTACCTTCTCAAATTTACAAAGGTCAATAATGCTAAAGCGTGAGATTTGCGTAAATGTCATACTTCTCATTGTGAGATTTAAGAGTTAAATTTTCGTATTCTTGTTTGTAGAGATTATAAAGAATATATAAGACAATGCGAGGGCATTTTATAGAAAAAGTAAATCCATATTCTATTTAGTGTTTTATCATGATATTTAAATATTATTATCCGCTTAATTTTGTTTTATCTTGTGTAGACACAATGTCTGTTTCGAACCTGCTTTCGCGTATACTTGATACGCATAGGCTCCAGGGTGCTGTTAATTATAATGTTTGGCTCATGAATCTCTGTATTCTCTGTCAAGCGGAGCAACTTGAATATGTTCTAGATCACCCAATGCCCGCAAGGGTTTCAGATGATGCTTTAGATGAGGAACGTGAGACGTTCAAAAGATGGAAGGATGATGATCAGAAAGTCCAGTCATACATCTTGGGATCTATGGTGCCGGAACTACAGAGGAAGTATATGCCGATGCCTGATTTCGGATCCATCTTGATGCATATGAAGGAACTATTCAGTGATCGACCACAGGTAGAGATGCATAGCGTGGCTGTCGAGCTTTTTCATACTTTCCTCCCGGAGGGAAAACCTGTTAGCCCACATGTGATGAAGCTAATAGATTGTATCGAAGAGCTCGAAAGGATGGATATTCCTATTGACAACCGCCTAGGGAATAGTGTGATTCTCGCATCTCTTCCTAAGTATTTCAAGGACTTTATTGTTAACTTTAACATGCATAAGATGCTTCCCACCTATTCTGAGTTGCACAATATGTTGCTGACGGCTCAATATGACATGAATAAGAATATTTCTGCTTTCATGGTCACTGGTGCTTCTTCTTCTGGACCTTCTCAGGCTTCTCAAAAGCCGGTTGGGAAGAAACAAAAAAAGAAAAAGAAAGTCAAAGGTAAAGGTCCAAAGGTTGCTTCTGTAGGGGTTTCTAAACCAAAGGTGAAAAAGGATGTTGCAAAAGGAAAATATTTCCACTGCGACATGCTTGGACACTGGAAACGCAACTGTCCGAAATATTTAGCTTCTTTGAAGAAAGCTCCCTCAGGTATTTGCTTTCCTGTTATTGACATTACACTTGCTTTTGATTCTAGTTCGACTTGGGTGTTAGACACTGCTTGTCCTTCTCATATCTGCAATTCGTTGCAGGATCTGAGGGAAACTAGAAGATTAAAGCCGGGAGAGATCTAGCTGCGAGTAAGGAATGAAGATTCTCTACAAGTTGAAGTAGTAGGAATTTTATTTTTGAAACTCTCTGATGAATATAATATTAAACTTAATAACTGTTATTTTGTTCTGACTATGATACGACAAATCATCTCACTTCATGTACTTGACAGCGAAGGATTTCATATAAATATTAAAGATAGTCTTTTGAATTTATATGATAATATGAATGTTTTGCTTGTTTCATGTCCAATGGTTGATGGACATTACATTCTTACCAATAATCGTGATGTCTTTAATATAGAGAAATCTAAAAGGAAAAGATCGGGTGAAATAAATAACACAGAACTTTGGCATATGAGATTAGGTCATATAGGCATAAAACGCCTAACCAAACTAGTTAAGGATGGTGTGATATCAGATCTAACCATAGAACCTTTACCAGTTTGTGAATATTGTATTCAAGGTAAAATGACCAAATCCTCATTTAGTGGTGTTGGACACCGTGCTAATGATTTATTGGAACTTGTGCATTCCGATGTATGTGGTCCTATAAATCATGCTGCCATGGGTGGGTTTCAATACTTTGTAACTTTTATCGATGATTTGTCACGATTTGGTTATGTGTTTCTTATGAAACCTAAATCGGAAACTTTTGAAAAGTTCAAAGAATACCGATTTGAAGTAGAGAAACAAACTGGAAAACTCTTGAAATTCCTTCGATCAGATCGAGGTGGTGAGTACATGAGCAGTGAGTTCGTGAGTTATTTAAAATAGAATGAGATTCTCCCTCAGTATGCTCCTCCAGGCACTTCCCAACACAATGGTGTTTCAGAGAGAATGAATTGAACTTTATTAGATATGGTTCGATCGATGATGAGTTTTATTGATCTACCAATATACTTGTGGGTCCATGCTCTAGACACTGTCGCTCATCTTCTGGACAAAGTTCCATTGAAAACCGTTCTGACTACTCCGTATGAGTTATGGATTGGAAGGAAACCGAGTCTTAAGTATGTTAAGATTTGAGGTTGTCCTACCTATGTAAGAGTTGCACAGTGAGATAAACTTGCACCTAGAGGGTACAAGTATCGATTCATTGGATATCCTAAAAATTCCATGGGATATCAGTTCTATGATACCGAGAACCGAAATGTATTCGTTGCTCGAAATGAAACTTTCTTAGAAACATAATTTGTGTTAGAAAGTGCAGATCATAGAATAATTGATCTTGATGAAGTCAATCAAAGTAACATTGAATCGACGACAGAACCAGAAGTTCCGGAAGATGAGATACCTTTGACACAACCACCTCGTAGGTCACAAAAGATATCGAGACCCCCTATCAGATACGGGATGACATCTGATGATGCCCTCGACGTTTTCTTAATCGAAGAAAAAAGATCCTTTAACCTACAGAGAGGCTATGTTAGACATCGATGCAGAGAAATGGCTGAAAGCTATGAAATCTGAGATTACCTCAATGCATGATAATCAAGTTTGGGACTTGGTTTCGCTTCCCGACGGAATTGTTCCTATCAGTTATAAATGGGTTTACAAGAGGAAGCGGGGGCCCGATGGAAAGGTTGGAACCTTTAATGCCCGACTAGTAGTAAAAGGGTATACTCAGAAACCATGTATTGATTATGAGGAAACCTTTTCTCCTGTATCCATGCTTAAGTCAATCAGGATTTTATTAGTTATTGCCGCACACTATGATTATGAAATTTGGCAGATGGATGTGAAAACGGCTTTTCTGAAAGGAAATCTTGAGGAAGATATCCATATGGAACAACCCGAGGATTCGCATTCGCCAAAGATCCTAATCTTGTATGTAAGCTTAAAAAGTCTATTTATGGACTTAAACAAGCTTTCCGTAGTTGGAATCTTCATTTTGCCCTCGCGCTCATCAGAAATCTAAGCATGTGGAACAAAAATATCACATAATTAGAGAAATTTTGGCTAGAGGTGACATTATAGTTTGTAAAGTACGAATTGAAGAAAATATAGCGGACCCACTGACTAAAACCTTAACTCCCAAGTTGTTTGAGAAACACGTGGAGTCTATGGGTATTAGATACCATCGTGAATGGCACTAGATCAAGTGGGAGTGTTGGAAATATTTATTATTTATGCAATGTAATATTTTCTTTATCATGATTTATTTATTTGTATGGTAATTTCTTACTTTTATTTATATATTGTAAATCTAAGTGTTAGATTACTCTAAGAGTTAGATCTATTGACATGGGTCAGTCATTATATTGGTAAGACTAGTGCATTTTCCATATATGTAATGGACATATGGTTTGTCTCAACAGACTGTGAGCTTAATGGAAGTTCGTATAGAAATGCAGATATTCATTAGTGGAAAGAATATCGAACAAACTCATAAAAGATGACTAATATATATTCCATAAAACTGTCAATATTTGTCTTTTCGAGTTGAGTAGTTATTGTGGTCCTTTGACTTAAGACACCACAGTGGTCATGTGAGTGACCCTCTGTGCCTGATACCATACATGTCAGAGACCTTTTATGGTCTGACCTCTGGATGACTGTTAGGTATAGACCGATGCTCACGAAGATCGATGTGTGTTAATATGAGGATTCGTCAGTCTATATGTTTGGATTATGTTTCCAGAAATTTTTCATAGTATATTCCGGAAATCTTTTGGCCAAAAGATCGTTGAAGAAATTGTTTTTTTAACATTAAAAATAATATTGAAAAGAGTTTTGCATATATTATTTATTAATGGAATATGATTGTGAAAAGTTATTTAAAATTGAGTAGATAAGGTTTTTGTTAGGTTTTCTAGGTTATCCCAAGATCAAATTAAGCTATGAAAACATGTGAATACATCAAAGTAAAGTTGCAGAATACTCACTTTGATCTGCTTTTGCGATGCGAAGAACAACAAAAATTTCTCCTTGAGTTTCGGCCTAGCCCCCCTTGTGCTCCTCCAAGATTCGGCCAAGCTCCTCCAAGATTCGGCCAAGCTCCTCCATGGATGATCTTCAAGCTCCAAGCTTTGATTTGTGATTCCATGCTCATGAATGGGTTTCCCTATCACCTTTGTTTGACCCATTTGGTGTGTTAGCACTCTTGAAGATTTGCAACAAATCTTCTTCTTCTTAGTTAGACTCTCGGCCATGAGAGAAAATGAAAGAAAAGGCATCCAATGCGTGAGTGGAGGGAGAAGAAAATGGTTCAAAAACCGTGAATGGAGAGAGAGAGGGGAAAAGAAAAAAATGTGTGTTGTGTATATGGTTTTTAATTTCCAAAATCAAATACCAAAAACAATTACCATTTTTCCAAAATTCAAATTTTGGTATAAGACTTTAAAGTCTTCAACCACCCCCATCAATCACAAAAAGTGACAAGCATCACATCACTCAAAGTGGATGTGATTTACATCACAAGAATGAATATGATGTGACGCGTGATGTGACTTGTGGGCCCCACTTGATTCGAAATGCGAGTGGGCCCGCAAACACTCCCGGGCTCAGGTTCGCTAATTCCAAATGAACGAATTTTCCGTTGCGTCGTAATTAAATCAAATTTAATTAAATAATTATGCCTAGCAAAATTACTATTCACATCGCTAGCGAATTAATTCTAAATTAACTCGTTCGCCTGAATTAAAATCCAATTTTATCCGCGTCGAAATCAAATTTTGTATAATATATCGAATATATTATTTTATCGATTAATTCCAAATTAATCGTTCTTTCTCTTTAAATAATATTTTATCCTAGATAAAATATCTCCACAATTAATCCTAGATTAATTTTCTCTCTCTAATAATTAATCCCAGATTAATTATGTGCGAGTCATACGTCATCGATGAATCTTCGGGAAGCGACCCATGAGATCCCCGGATATGTTGGCAGTAAATCCGGTCTTCGGACTGTCCGAACACGTACGTACCTAGTACTACATTTTTACCGATTTACAAGACATGGTTGGCTTCTAGCAAAGCACCGTGCCTACCCAATTCTCCAGAAATATAAAGGAATATGTAATCTATATCAGGCGTAGTATACGTAGTATTGCGTATTGCGATCTAGTATCGGATGTCACATGCTAGGCCTGGGGCTGGAAATGTGTCTGCCCCGTATGAAGCACATATCGGATCTCTGGTAACTAGTCTCTATAATCGGATAATCATGACCTAGTCATATTATCCCGATGACTGCAGTACATAAGAGTATTAGTTCCGTATCCTACGTGACTATCATCTCCATATGACTGGAGTGATATATCCATCTTGAAATCACACCCAAAACACTACGATTCTCAATATACCTAGAAGAGGCGTACACAGAACCGGTTAAGGCCCTGGATGACCAAAACCAAAGTATATTGATTGTCGCAAGTATTAGCGGTGCAAATCTCAGGTTAAGACCAAATACACCTACCCTGATTCGGACTTCCATAGACACATAGTCATACTACCAATGGAATTCCGAGGGGTCTATCCAGAGCAAAGCTGTTTCCGTACCATCGGTAAACACAACCTCCTATTACACTTGCATGAGTATCCAATACCCAAATATGTGAGAACTATGCCGTTATTCTCCCACAAAGCGCACAAGTGCAATACTAATCTATTCCGCATTATCGATGTCCAATCTCGATAATACTCCGACTAGGGATGTTTTAATGATTAAACCTTCATGGATTGATAATGTCTCATATCTTATCAATCCGGAACTAATCATATGGACTTTTATCATTTAAATATCCCGGTAATTTAATTACAAATGATAAAAGAGCAATTTCCTTTGTCACATAGTTAATTTGTACAACAACACCATGTTCTGTACAAATAGTGATGCTATGAGTCATAATTGTCCAACAATCTCCCACTTGGCCTATAGTCAATCACTCAAGTGTCCTACACTTGAACTATGTACGGTTCGCTCAAACTTCTGCTGAGAAAAATGCTTTCGTCAGCGGATTTGCAAGGTTATCATCTGATGCGATTTATTCGATCATCACATTGCCACGATGTATGATCTGAACGAATCAGATGAATAGTTGAAGTATATACTCGGATCGTTGATGAGACCATTAATTCTTTAGCCTGTGCTGTAGCCTAGCTCAGCTGCTAACAGAACTACTCCTAATCCAATTAGGATTATTAATATCCAAAGTGCTTCTTTTGCTGCCTCAGCTGCAGCAATATTCCGCTTTTGTTGTTTATTCAGAAACAGTATATTGCTTGGAAGATTTCCAGCTCACTGTTCCATTATTCAAACTATATAGTACCCTCATTACGACTCATAGTCGTTTTTGTCGGTTAGGAAACTTGCAACAATGAACCCAGTCACTTCAAGTTCTCATTCTCCATAGCTTAAGAAAGCATTCTTAGTTCATCTAAGATACTCAAGGATGTTCTTAACATCAATCCAGTGACTATCACTTGGATTGGCCTGATTGTGACTCCATATGCTCAAAGCATATGAGACACCAGGTCGCGTACATGTATTTCAATGTACGAGTTCTCAGAGAGTGCCAACAAATTTTAGATCTATCCCAGTAGATCTTTATTCCTAGAATAAAAGTTGTCTCTCCCAAGTATTCTACGGAGAATTTACATGAAAGCCAAACTTTCACCGATTGTATTATGGGAATATCATTTCCAAGAAATGATATATCATCATTATTTAGGACAGTCACTGTCAGTGCCCTCCCACTAACCTCCTTATATACACAAGAATCATTTTCGTTTTGAATTAAATCATATACCATTATGATTACATCAAAACGATAATTCCAAGATTGCAATGAATACTTCAATCCATAAATGGATCGATTAACTTGAAAACCTTGTTTGCCTGTTTTGGTATGAAAAAATCGATAGGATGTTGTAAACATCCTCCAAAAGGTTTCCGTTTAAGAAAAGCGATTTTGACGTTCAGCTGTCATATTTCATGAATGAAACATGCAGCATCAGCAAACATTATCCAAATGGATTAAATCATGGCAACAGATAAAAGGTTTCGTCGTAATCGACACAATGTTGATAACATACTTTTTCGCTACAAGCCTAGCTTTGTACGTTGGTATGTTGCCATCATGTATGTTCTTTGAAGACTTATATAGTACCAATAGGCACAATTCCTTCCGGTACAACAACCAGTGTCCAAACTTGGTTGGTATACATGGAATCCATTTCGGACATCATGGCACTTTTCCATAATAGGGAGTCGATACCTGTATCACTTCCTCATACGTAGTCGGTTCATTTCCTCAATAAGATTGACATCTTCATGAGGTGAGATCAGAAACCCATACCTCCAAGTTGTTTTCTGACTCTCTCCGACTTACGCGGTTATTATGTATTCGAAGATTATGGTACAGTTTCATCATTGATAAACTTTTTGTGTTCCATTAGGACTCGGTGCCAGGAACAGTATTACTCCGATTTTCTTCGAGTTTTACTTTCCTCCCACTTACCACTGCATATAGGTATTCCTCTTAGGAAAACCGCATGGCGAGCAACAATTATATTGTTCTCTTGTGAGTTGTATAAGTACTATACTTTGGTTTCCCTAGGATAACCTATAAATTAGACACTTATCCAATTTGGGTTCTAGTTTGGTATCATCCAAACATATGCCTAGCATGCCCAAATCTTCAGGAATGAGAAAACCCGGTTTCTTTCCTGTCCATATCTAATATGAAATCTGTCTAACAGATTTTTATGGAACCTTATTCAAAATAAGTTTTGCACTGTTTAATGCGTATCCCTTGAAGGAAAATGGTAGCTCAGAGCGACTCATGATTAACCTTACTATGTCCAACAAGGTTCGGTTTCTCCGTTCGGACACACCGTTCAATTGAGGTGTTCCGGGAGGTGTCCACATTGAAAGAATACCATACTCTTTCAAGTAATCGAGAAACTTATTGCTTAAGTATTTTCCACCATGGTCTAACCGTGACTGTTTTATACTTTAGCCGATCTGTCTGTCTACTTCGTGCCGAAACTCTTTGAATTTATCAAAATTTTCCGATTCGTGTTTCAAAAGAAACACATAACCATAACATGATGCCACATCCGTAAAGGTTACGAAGTATTCATATCCACCTCTAGCCTAGCTAGATATGGGCCCACTTATGTCACTATGAATGAGGGCTAACAGATCGATAGCACTTGCACTTTTACCAAGTAAAAGGTGTTTTAGGCACTTTGCCTAATAAACTAGATTCATAGACATCATTTGAATATGATCAAATCTATCCTAGTATCCACTCTTCAAAAGTGTGGATATACGAGTCTTGTTTAATGTGTCCCAGACAACAATGCCATAAATAAGTCTCATCTGATCGAATCAGTTTGAGCTATTTGTTTGTCATGTTATTCGTTTGAGATTCATTTATATTCTGAATATAAATATTGTTATTCACATCTAATGTGTTTATCTCAATATCATCTTTATAAAATGAAACACTTTAGTGTTCTAGAATATAAAGGTATACCCACAACGAGTTATACTCTGATATAGAGATAATGTTTCTAGTCAAACTAGGTATATTATAACAGTTTC
Organism: Zanthoxylum bungeanum; assembly: GCA_019454045.1. NCBI lineage: Eukaryota > Viridiplantae > Streptophyta > Magnoliopsida > Sapindales > Rutaceae > Zanthoxylum > Zanthoxylum bungeanum. The sequence goes on from SKCR01031114.1 coordinate 15,655, forward strand.
CTAATTTAAGTACACACCCGAAAGGTAGTTCTTAAACTTAGGATTCTACGGTTAAAACAGCGACTCTCGTCCCATTTCTGATTCGCAGATAAATCTCAACTGAAGTCAATATCCTGCTTATCAGCAGATTCCGCACATCAGTACATATTTTATGTACCACATCTAGTATCAAAATCCAATTTTGAAACTAATAGTGAACATGTTTATGACAAACATACTTGAAGCTGGAGCCTTGCCCCGCTTTCACTTCCTTCATGTCTGCCTTGTCCATACGGAAGTCACGCATCCAGTGACCCCGTTTGCCACAGTTTAGGCAGACATCTTGGGATATGTCCTTTGTCTTCCCAGAAGACTTTGATGATTTTGCCTTTTCCCTTTTCCACACCCCAGAAGCCTTCGGCCAAGCCTTGGCCTTCTGGGATGTTGAAGTAAGATGCGCCTTGCGATTCTTTCCCTTTTGCAAACTTTGGCTTTGTCTCATTGAGCATAGCCATTAACTCTCCAAGAGTTTTCTATTGCAATTAGTACTTCTAAGATCTAAGTATAGATCTATGAAGATCCTTCAATTTCAATATCATACTATAAAGATGTAATCCTTAATTCTGACGAAGAAATTAAGGCTTCTTTGTGGCAAGCATAATGGATTGAGCACTAAAGTTATCATCACATGAATCTTCCTAAGATCATGTTCTACTATTTAGTCAACTCCAGGCTTAGGCCCGAGATGTAATTCTATCAAATAGAATAACTTCTCAATTCCCCAGACTATCCTGAGGTTTTATTCCCAATCTAAAAATTAAAGCCGTTTAAAAATATTTTTACCCAGGTTTATGTTTTAAACGCTAATATTTCAGTTATCTTGATTGCTATAGTCCAACTATCCAATCAACGATTTCAGGTACTATTTATTATAATGATTACTATAGTCTAACTATATAATCAACTATAATTTAAATTGGTTAAATTCAAATATATTGATTACTATAATCCAATTATATAATCAACTATAATTTGAAGTAGTTTGAATACAGTCAAACTGTTTAATTTAAAACAACGATTAAATATTAGTCCAACTAATATATATTTAAATTAATGACGAAAAATGAAATGAGCGCGTATTGGAAAGTATCTAAACGAAATTGCAAATTTAATACTTGCCTCCCACTATTTTTCGGCGAGCCTCTAACCCTCTGTTGAGTACTCGGGAAACCTTGTTTCCTAGTGGGCTAGGATCCCGTTAAATAACACACAACCTTGACTTTGGCCAACAAATTGTATGATATTTAACTAGGTAGATCTCTAAGATCAATTGGATCTCATCCAATTCCTAGATCCAGTAGGTGGACATCCAAGTCCGAAACATATATCTAATATATGCCAATATATCCAATATATTGCCTAACCTTTTTCCTCTGAATCAACTAAGCCTTGGCTTTGGCACAACAAACTTAATGATTCCAGTTAAGCGTGACCCATTGACCTTGGAAAGCTTTGTAATCGATGCCGATGGACAAGAAGTGATCTTGACTTTGGCCAACAAATCACAACTTGGACAAGACACCGATATGGAACAAAGCCTTCATGATTCAAACACATCCGCGATGGACAAAGGTCTTGACTTTGGCCAACAAACCAGTGCCAATCTTGGATCTTGAGAATGAATCATTCAATGGAAGGAAAAATGCTTAATATATGTTGAGGGTTTTTCGCGTGATTGGCAACCAATTAATTATCTTTGATTAGGTCTCATCATACACCCTTAAACATGCATTCTAAAAGCATAATAAGGCGCGATAAATAAATTAATAATGATATGAGGATGGATATTTAAAACAACTTGTTCCTAGAACAAATCTCTCCCTTTCCTCTCTCCCGGCTAGCACTATTCTTACTTCTACCCGATTACATAACACTTCTAAAGAAACCTCATTTACATTGAGGGGAATAGGTGAGAAGAGAAATACAAAGAGTCAAGAGGTAATAGACTGGACACGCAGGTCCAATTTAATAAATTCTAAATTTATTACAACAATTTCCAAAATTGCCCTCACCCATCTAATATCCATCCGATTTACATTATTCATACATCACATCCATGTATTCACACAAAGCATGTTATCAATCAATCTAATCCAATTAATTAATCTGAAATTAATGACCATCCAATGTTCAAACAACGATTTGATTTGCGCGAGTAAAACTCGTTTTAAGAATATGTACTCAAAGTACGAATTCTTGAATTATATTAAACTACAACATTAAATCCAATTTAATTTGTATCCAATACTAATTCTTTATTTAATTCCAAATTAAATAATTACACTTTATTAATGAGCCTTTGCGACTTAGATTCTAAATCTAATCTAAATGGGTCTCAAAGCCCAATTAACATCCAATGTCAATTTAATTAAAGTCCAATGGGCTTTCAATTAATTTATCAGGCATGGACTTTGGCAACCAAAGCCCAATAAGGAATCACCCTTTTTGCCAAAATCAATTTAGGCCCATTAGGCCCAATTAAAAATTAAAGGCCCATTTAATTATATTTGGACTTTATGGAAATGATTTTAGGCCCAATTGGATCCAACCAATTAACCTAAACCAAACTTGGCCCAACCAAGCCCATTAAGCCCAAATACAACTTTATAAGCCAAATTCCAAATTGAGCCCAACTAATTAAATTCTAAAATTCCAAATTTCACAATTTAATTAATTAAAGTGTATAGCCATAATTAATTATTCAAATTAACATTTCCAAAACACCAATTTACATAATTAATCATGCTAATAATCATCAACACATGTCCAACATTATTGAATCAAAAATCATCTCATTTCCATGCTTCTTTGTTCACGGCAATTAGGGGATTTTAAATTCGATTTCAATTTCAATCCAATTGAATCTCAAATCAACATTTCCCAAGTCTTTCAATTCATCCAATGATCAAAAACAAAAATCACCATGACTTTAGGGCACACTAAACTTTCGGCCAAGCCAAAAAATTGGGGAAAATTTGATCCAATTCAATTTTCATCAAATTGATCATGCATAACTCTAAGTTATCATCATTCAAGCATATTCAAACAATCAATTTCATCAAATCATGCTCAAATCAATTTTACCCAAATTTTACCCTAAATCATTTTCATGATTAATCAAGGCTCTTGATACCATTTTTAGGTTTTCTAGGTTATCCCAAGATCAAATTAAGCTATGAAAACATGTGAATACATCAAAGTAAAGTTACGGAATACTCACTTTGATCGGCTTTTGCGATGCGAAGAACAACAAAAATTTCTCCTTGAGTTTCGGCCTAGCCCCTTTTGTGCTCCTCCAAGATTCAACCAAGCTCCTCCAAGATTCGGCCAAGCTACTCCATGGATGATTTTCAAGCTCCAAGCTTTGATTTGTGATTCCATGCTCATGAATGGGTTTCCCTATCATCTTTGTTTGACCCATTTGGTGTGCTAGCACTCTTGAAGATTTGCAACAAATCTTATTCTTCTTTGTGAGACTCTCGGCCATGAGAGAAAATGAAAGAAAATGGCATCCAATGCCATGAGTGGAGGGAGAAGAAAATGGTTCAAAAACCGTGAATGGAGAGAGAGAGGGGAAAAGAAAAAAATGTGTGTTGTGTATATGGTTTTTAATTTCCAAAATCAAATACCAAAAAACAATTACCATTTTTCCAAAATTCAAAATTTTGGTATAAGACTTTAAAGTCTTCAACCACCCCCATCAATCACAAAAAGTGACAAGCATCACATCACTCAAAGTGGATGTGATTTACATCACAAGAATGAATATGATGTGACGCGTGATGTGACTTGTGGGCCCCACTTGATTCGACATGCGAGTAGGCCCGCAAACACTCCCGGGCTCAGGTTCGCTAATTCATGGTTGGCTTCTAGCAAAGCACCGTGCCTACCCAATTCTCCAGAAATATTCTTAAAGGAATATGTAATCTATATCAGGCCTAGTATACGTAGTATTACGTATTGCGATCCAGTATCGGATGTCACGTGCTAGGCCTGAGGCTGGAATTGTGTCTGCCCCGTACGAAGCACATATCAGATCTTTGGTAACTAGTCTCTATAATCGGATAATCATGACCTAGTCATATTATCCCGATGACTACTGTACATAAGAGTACTAGTTGCGTATCCTACGTGACTATCATCTCCATATGACCGGAGTGATACTTCCATCTTGACATCACACCCAATACACTACGATTCTCAATATACCTAGAAGAGGCGTACAGAGAACCGGTTAAAGCCCTGGATGACCAAAACCAAAGTATATTGATTGTCGCAAGTATTAGCGGTGCAAGTCTCAGGTTAAGACCAAATACACCTACCCTAATTCGGACTTCCAATGACACATAGTCATACTACCAATGGAATTCTGAGGGGTCTATCCAGAGCGAAGCTATTTCCGTACCATCGGTAAACACAACCTCTTATTACACTTGCATGAGTATCCAATACCCAAATATATGAGAATTATGCCGTTATGCTCCCACAACGCGCACAAATGCAGTACTAGTCTATTCCGCATTATCGATGTCCACTCTCAATAATACTCCGACTAGGGATGTTTTAATGATTAAACCTTCATGGATTGATATTGTCTCATATCTTATCAATTCAGAACTAATCATATGAACTTTTATCATTTATATATCCCGGTAATGTAATTACAAATGATAAAAGAGCAATTTATTTTGTCACATAGTTAATTTGTACAACAACACCGTGTTCTGTACAAATAGTGATGCTATGGGTCATAATTGTCCAACTATTTTGACAGTAAAACTATAACCTTACTCAATTGGAGACAGTTATAACAAAGGGATCATACATTAACGTTTTAACCTCGGCTTATATGGTTCCACGTATCGTGTTATTTTTAGTCATGATTTGTAGGTGGGCAAGCCTTCATGAATATATGTACGAATATATGATATATATATGTATATATATAAGTAACAACCAAACGTGAGCTTAGAGTGTTCCATTATATTAAGTTTACTCGTTGGGCACTAGGGCGACTTTTTGTCAAATGTTGACAATGTATTTTTTAGGTTTTAAGGATTAAATTATTTGATCCAATAATTCATGAGATGAATTGAATTAATTAATTTTATGTCAAGAGTTGATATAAGTTTATTGTATAATAAATGTAAATTTGATTTACATTAAATTAGTAATTAATTAGTAAATTAATTTAATTGTTAAATTAATGTACAAAATTAATTACTTGGTTGATACAAATAAAGGTTTTAATTAATTAAAATAACTTTATTTAATGCAATTGATTTTTTTTGTTAAAGTAACGAAATCATTTGATTGTAACTAAGTTGACTTAGTGGTGAGATAAATTTTTAACTTTGGTCAAGTTAGCCTTTTGAAACATGTGATGTGGAGTAAAGATGCTTTTAAACCATGGTTTAAATTAAAAGGATTGGGTTTGTTTTCTTTAATTTTAATAAAAAAAAAATTATAAAAAGCAAAAATTTACTTACCCCTTATGATTTGCTTACTGCCGAAAACAAAGAAGAAGAACAACCTCCACCCCTCTGTTTTGATGCCTGCCGAACAAGAAGGAAAAACAGGCTGATTTTTTTTTTGTTTTGGCTATAAAAATTAAAGCCTTAAATCTCACCAAAGATTACCGAAACATATTTTCAAGTCCATGGAATTAATCCTTAAGATTTGAGGGTTAATTTATGTTCTTGAAGCTTTGATTTTCCTAGGTTTTAAGAGTTAAATTTGGGAAAATCTTGTTGCCATTCTTGAGTGATCAAACCACATTTTGATCACCAAGACTTGTTCTTCAAGAAGCTCAATTTGGTGGAGGAAGAAGGAATTTCAAAGAATCAAGAGCTTGGAGGAATTGAGGATTTGGATGGAAAGCTTCAACAATTCGCAAGGGTTAAAATCAATTGTTGGTAAATTTAATTTGTAAATTTATTGTTGTTTTGTTGATGATTTTTGTTGAGAAAAATTATTGTGGAGGACCAACACATATAAAAAAAAAAATAAATTATTCGCTCAGGATTTGATCTCGGGCGGGTTTCGCTACGCTCGGTTTATCCGTTCCTCACTCAAAAAATATACCCTCAGGCAATACTGCAGTAGAGGACCAACACATAAAATAAGTTTACCAGTCACAACTAGGTTCGCAAATCACACATAGAAGAAACATGACTGGATCTATATGGGAGTTGACAAAACACAGTTTCTGGATTCAGAAATCGAAAAATGATAAAAAAATAACAATCATTAATTTTGTTAAACGTTTAAGAGTTTATAGGAATAAAAAAACATAAAGATAGAAATTCAAGCACAAGAATTCATCCCTAACTTTGCCTAGGAGATTAGTTCTCCTAACGCCTCCAACTTTTGGTTGGTTTTACTTTGGGTCTCCACAAATGTGTTCTGGGCCTCTATGAATGCTTGCATGGTATCCTCTAAAGAAGTCTTAGGAAGGACAAGTGTGTGATATTGGGGAGCACTATAACTTCTAGGTGGTGGTATCTGACTAGGCTGATGAGACTCATGTCTCCAACTAAGATTGGGATGGTTCCGTCAACTAGGATTATAGGTATCTAAATAGGGTGTGTAAGGCTTCTGATACGTCCCTAATTCATTGCATTGTTCTTCATATGTTCCCCTCATCTCACCGTACACATGACACTCTTGGGGTTCTAGCTGGGCTACTGAATACATAATCTTGCTATCTTTTGCTTTTAAGGCTCCTATCTGTCTAGTTAATAGCTCAACATGTGCCCTAAGACTATCTTCTTCCCTATAATGGTGTATGCCTCTATTAGAAAGAGTAGGGTATGTTCTATCTATGTTATCTATGGCATTAGGTCCAGTCAAAGTATGAGATTTTTCAGCCAGGTCACCTAAGTACTCAAATGTCTCATCAGGGTCATTCCATATAAACTCACTATTGCACATTGTCTCCACGAATTGGCGCTCTCTAGGGGCCAGTTCATCATAGAAATAGCTCACTACACGCCAACTCTCATATTTATGGTGAGGACAACTCGCTAACATCTCCTTATACCTCTCCCATGTTTGATAAAGGGTCTCACTGTCTCTCTAGGAGAAGGTATAGATCTGTGTTTTCAAGGTATTCGTCTTATGATGTGGGAAGTATTTATTAAAGAACGCATGTGTCATCTCACCCATGTTCCTATTGACCTAGGTCTTAAAGAGTACAACCAGCTTTTAACTTTATCCTTAAGGGCAAAGAGGAAGAACTTAAGTCTAATTATGTCAGTGGTTCCAAACTGGTCATGAAAGGTTGCTACTACCTCTTCAAACTCTCTAATGTGCACATAAGGATTTTCACTCTCTAAACCATGAAAATTTGGGAGATATTGTATCATCCCAGGTTTAAAATCTATGTGTGGTGCATTAGGAGGAAACATTATGCACGAAGGTGTAGCTGTGCGAGTTAGGTGGAGGCACTCTTCAGGAGTCCTCAAGGGTGGTCTCTCATACTCACTCATATTATGTGCGCTAGACGCGGATGGTGTGGCAAAATGATTTTCAAATATGTGTTCTGAATCTAAACTTGAATCTTTCTGTTCTATTCTAGCAAATCTACCCAACTGATCCCTAAGTCTAGGCATGCAATTAAACTCAAGTAAAACAAGAAACAAAAATAAACAAAAATAAATAAATAAATAAAAGATTAAACTAAAAATTAAAATCTAACTAAAACTAAATAAAATAAGTAAATAAATAATAAACAAACAAATAAAAATAATAAAAAAAGTAATTATGGAACGAAGTTACCGCTTTGTTGTTGACTAAGCAAACTTGCTCCTTTTTCTTGCAAACCGCCTCCCCGACAACTGTTGGATAATATGACCCAAAGCGTCACTATTTGTACAGATCACGGTGTTGTTGTACAAATTAACTATGACAAAGGAGATTGCACTCTTATCATTTGTGATTAGATCACCTAGAATATATAAATGAAGAGAGGTCCATATGATTAGTTCCTGGATTGAGAATGATATGAGATAGTATCAGTCCACCGAAGGATTAATCATTAAATATCCCTAGCCGGAGTATTATCGAGACAGGACATCGATAATGCGGAATAGGCTAGTATTGCACTTGTGCGCGTTGTGAGGGCACGACGGCATAGTTCTCATATATTTAAGTATTGGATACTTATGCAAGTGCGATAGGAGGTTGTGTTTCACCGATGGTACGGGAAACAGCTTCGCTCTGGCTAGACCCCTCGGAATCCCATTGGTATTATGACTATGTGTCTATGGGAGTCCGAATCAGGGTAGGTGTATTTGGTCTTAACCTGAGACTTGCACCGCTAATGCTTACGACAATCAATATACTTTAGTTGAGGTCGTCTAGGACTCTAACTGGTTCTGTGTACGCCAACTGCTGGGTATATTGAGAATCGTAGAGTATTGGGTGTGATGTCAAGACGGAAGTATCACTTCAGTCATAGTGGAGATGATGTCACGCAGGATACGGTATTAGTACTCTTAAGTGTTGCGCAACCATCGGGATATTATGACTAGGTCATGCATATCCGATTATAGAGACTAGTTACCAGACATCCGACATGTGCTTCGGACGGGGCAGACACTTATCCAGCCCCAGCCCTAGCACGTGACTATCCGATACTGGCCGATATACACAATACTTAGTAGACTACGCCTGATATAGATCTTAAATATTCTTATAAGAATATGTCCGGAGAATTGGGAAGACTTGGTGCTTTGCTAGAAGCCAACCTTGTCTAGTAAATTGGTAAAACGTAGTACTTGGTACTTACGTGTTCGGATAGTCCGATGACCGATTTGACTGCCAACATATCCGGGGATCTCATGGGTCGCTTCCCAAAGATTCACCGATGACGTATGACTCGCACTTTTATTAATCTGGGATTAATTTGATGAGAGAGAAAATTAATCTGGGATTAATTACAGAGATATTTTATCTGGGATAAAATATCAATTTAAAGAGAGAGATTGATTAATTTGGAATTAATCGATTAATTAATATATTTGATATATTAAACGAAATTGGATTTCGACGCGGAATTAAAATTAGATTTTAATTCGGGCGAACGAATTAATTTAGAATTAATTCATTAGCGACGTGAATAGTGATTTCGCTTGGCGTAATCATTTAATTATGACGCAACGGAAAATTCGTTAATTTGGAATTAGCGAATCCGAGCCCGAGATTATTTGCGAGCGCATTCGCATTTGGAATTCGAGTGCGGCACGTCAAATCAAGCGTCAAGTCGCTAGTCGCATCTAGCGTCACATCTAGCGTCAAATCATGTCACTTTGAGTGATGTGACAATTGATTGGATTGATTGATTGATGTGATTGATGTGACAATTGATTGTATTGATAAAGTGAAGTGATGTGACTTCATGTAATAAATGTGATGTGTGTGGTTGGGAATTAAACAAAAATGTGTTTGAAATGAATTTCAAATGAAATTCAAGTGCATTTGATGCATAAAATAAACACAAAAACCGTATACCACATTCACTCCACTTTCCCTCCTCTCTCTCCTCTTTTTCCTCTCCCTCACTCCCGCCATTTCTGTTTTCTAAAGAGGCAGTGAACTGCCGGTTTTTTAAGAAGCAAAATGGAAGGGAAGCAAGTGTGTTTTGTGGCAAAACAAGAGTGCTAGCACACTCCGAGATCAATGCGAGGTGATAGGGAAGTTTACCCATGAGCCGGGATTCAAATGATGAAGCTTGGAGCTTCAAATCATGAAGACAGGGGCGAAATTCACTATTCACAGCAGCCCACTGCCTTGAAAAAGTGAGCAGAATTCAAATTTTTTGTTGCCCAAATCGTCGCTCAACCGCTCGATGATGTAAGTATTCCGCACTTCCGTCGTTGTATTCACTTATGATTCATGCTTGAGTTTTGATCTTGGGACCTATATAAACTCCCACACAATGGCATCAAGAGCTTAGGTTAAAAGCATGAAAAAGTTAGGGCTAAAATTGGGCAAACTTGATTTTGAGCATGATAAATTAAATTGGATGGATTTGTATGCTTAATTGTGTTTGAATTGGAAGATTGATTGGGGTCAATTTCAACAAATTGTGATTGGATCATTTTTTTCCCCAAATTACTTCTTGGCCGAAAATTGATGATGATTTCATGTCTTGGGATTTTTGATTTTTGACAATTGGATGTGTTGGAAATCATTCGGGAATATGATTTGATGTCGATTGCGGAATCAATTGGATTGAATTCGAATCGGACGAAAAATCCCCAAATTGCCAAGTATGTCATAAAGCTTGAAATTGGGTAAAATTGATTGAAGCATGCAATTATGAAATTGGATGATAAAGTATGCTTGAATGTATTTTAATTGATGATTGGTTGGATCAATTTGATTAAATATTGTTTGGAACAAATTTCCCCAATTTTGATGTGTTGGTCGAATAGGGTATGCCCTAAATCTGGTAATTTTGTTTCGTTGATCATTGGATGACTTGAAACGATTGAGGATGTTGATTTAATGTTAATTTGGATTTAATTGGATTGAATTCGAATTGACATAAAATTAGTCCACATTACCGAGAGTATTAAAGCATGTAATGGGTTTGATTTTAATCTTAATGTGTTGGACATGTGATGATGAAAATGAGCATGATTAGTTAGCCTAATTTGTGTTTTAGAAATGTTAATTAGGGTGATTAATCATGATATACACTTTAGGTAATTAAATTGCGAAATTGGATTTGTGTAATTTAATTAATTGGGCTAATTTTGGAAATTTAGCTTGAATTGTTTGTTATTGGGCTTTGGTTGTACAAAGTTTGTTTTAGGCAAAATTGGTTGGATCCAATTGGGCCCAAAACCGCATCCATAAAGCCCAAATGCAACATAATGGACCTTTGTAATTTAATTGGGCCTAATGGGCCAAATTAATTTAAAGGCTTATGGGGTAAATCCCGGATTGGACTTTGGTTGCGGGTTTGACCCGAGTTGACCAAAAGTCCACGCCTTAAGAAATTAATTAAAAGCCCATTGGACTTTAATTAAGTTGACGTTGGACGTTAATCGGGCTTTGAGACCCGTAACAATTAAATTTGGAATTTAATTCGTAAAGGGTTATTAATAAAGTGGTAATATTTAATTTGGAATTAAATAATGGATTAGTATTAAATACATATTAAATTGGATTTAATTATGTAGTTTAATTTAATTCGGGAATTCGTACTTTAAGTACTTATTCGCAAAAACGAGTTTGACTCGAACAAAATCAAATCGTTGTTGTTGAACATTGGATGATCATTAATTATCAAGATTAATTAATTGGATTAGATTGATTGATAACATGCTTGAGTGAATACATGGTTGTGATGCATGAATAATGTATATCGGATGGATATTAGATGGGTGGGGCAATTTTAGAAATTGTTGTAATAAATTTGATTTATTAATTGGACCTGCGTGTCCAGCCTTATCACCTCATATTCTTTGTATTCTCTTCTCACCTATTCCCCTCAACGTAAATGAGGTTTCTTTAGAAGTGTAGTGTAACGGGTAGAAGAAATATTTGTGCTAGCAGGAGAGAGAAACTGAGAGATTTGATCTAGGATCAATGTGTAAAATATCCATCCGCATATCATTATTATTTTATCATATGCGCTTTATTATGTGTTTAGAATGCATGTTTAAGGGTGTATGATGATGAGACCTTAACAAAGATAATAAATTGGTTGCCAATTTGCACACGAAAAACCCTCATCAAATATCATGCGTTTTTCCTTCCATTGAGTGATTCTTGCTCAAGATCCTAGATTGGCATGGGTTGTTGGCCAAAGTCAAGCCCTTGTCTGTCGAAGATGTGTTTGAATCACGAAGGCTTTGTTACATGTCAGTGTCTTGTCCAAGTTGTGGTTTGTTGGCCAAAGTCAAGACCACTTCTTGTCCATCGACATTGATTACGAAGCTTTCCATGGTCAATGGGTCGCGCTTGACTGGGATCATTAGGTTTGTTGTGCCAAAGCCAAGGCCTAGTTGATTCAGAGGAAAAAGGTTAGGTAATACATTGGATGTATTGGCATATATAAGATATATGTTTAGGATTTGGAAGTCCACCTACTGGATCTAGGAATTGGATTGGATCCAATTGATCTTATAGATCTACCTAGTTAATTATCATACAATTTGTTGGCCAAAGTCAAGATTGTGTGATATTTAACGGGATCCTAGCCCACTAGGAAACACGGTTTCCCGAGTACTCGACAGAGGGTTAGAGGCTCGCCGAAAAATAGTGGGAGGCAAGAATTGAATTTGCAATACTCGTTCAATTACTCGCCATACGCGCTCATTTAATTATTTCGTCATTAGATTAAATGTTAGTTGGACTAATATTTAAATTGTTGTTTTATTTAACAGTTGGACTGTATTATAGTTGATTATATATAATTGGATTATATTAATCAATATATTTGAATTAATTAATTTCAGTTTACAGTTGATTTTATAATTGGATTATAGTAATCAATGTAATTGAGGTTATTAATTTAGATTATTTTGATTATATAGTTGGACTATTATAATCATTATAATAAATAGTACCACAAATCGTTGATTAAATAGTTGGACTATTAGAATCAAGATAGATATGAAATTAGTGTTTAAGACATAATCCTGGGTGAAAATGTATTTAAACGACTTTAATTTTCAAATCGGGAATAAATTTTCAGGATGGTCCTGGAAACTAATTAGTTATTTTATTTGATAAAATAATATTATGCCTAAGTCCAGAGTTAAGCAAATAAGTGGAACATGATATTTGGAATATTCATGTAATGATAACTTTAGTGCTTAATCCATAATACTTGTCATATAGACTCCTTAATTTCTTTATCAGAACTAAGGATTAGATTCTTAAAGTATGATATTGAAATTGAAGGATATTCAAAGATTAGATCTTGGAAGTACTTTTAAAAATTGCAATAAATAATTCTTGGAGAATTAAAGACTATTCTCAAGGAGATAAAGTCAAAATTTGCAATTAGGCAAGTAGTGCAAGGCACACCTTACTTCAATATTCTGGAAACCCGAGGCTTGGTCAAAGGCAACTGGAATATTGAAAATGACAAAGGCAAAATCATTATAGTCTTCTTGGAAGATAAATGACATATCCCAAAATGTCTGCACAATTGTGGCAAACGGAATCGCGAAGCGTGACTGTCGTTTGGACAAAGCAGACATGAAGGAATTGAAGACGAGCAAGGCTCTGACTTCAAATATGTTTGTCAAAATTATGTTCATATGTTCATTACTATTAAAATTGGATTTTTAGATACTTAATATGGTACATAATAATATATATATTGATGTTCAGAATCTGCTATGAGCAGGATTAGAGAACTGTTATATGTAACTAGTTTGACTAGATACATTATCTCTTTATCAGTGTTTAACCCACTGCGGGTGAACCTTTATATTTTAGAACACTAAAATGTTTTATTATATAAGGATGATATTGAGAAAAAACACATTAGATGTGAATAACATAATTTATATTTTGAATATAAATAAATCTCAAATATATATAATGACAAACAAATAGCTCAAAATGATTTGATCAGAAGAAACTAATTATGGCATTGTTGTCTGGGACACAATCGAACAAGACTCGTATATCCACACTTTCGAAGAGTGGGTACTCGGACTGTTTTGATTCCAATCAAATAAAGTCTACGAATCTAGTTTATTGGGCAATATGCCTAAAACACTATTTACTTGGTAAAAGTGTAAATGCCACCGATCTATAAGCCCTAGTTCATAATGAAGCAAGTGGGCCCATGTCTAGCTAGGCTAGATATGGATATGAATATTTCGTGACCTATACAGATGTGGCATCGCGTAATGGTTGTGTGTTTCTTTTGAAGAACACAATCGGAAACTTTTAGAGTTTCGACACGAAATAGACAAACAGATCGGCTATAGTATTATACCGTCACGGTAAGACCGTAATGGAAAATACTTAAGCAATAAGTTTCTTATATACTTGAAAGAGTATAGTATTCTTTCAAATGAGGACTCCTCCCGGAACACGTCAAAGTGACAGTGTGTCCGAACGGATTAACCGAATCATGTTAGACATGATAAGGCTAATCATGAGTCGCTCTGAGCTACCATTTCCTTCAACGGATAAGTTTTAACAGTGCAATAACTTATTTAGATAAAGTTCCATAATAATCTATTTGCATGACATATTACATATGAACGGGAAGAAAACGGGTTCTCATTCCTGACCATTTGGGATGCTAGGCATATGTTGTTGATACCAAACTAGAACCCAAATTGGATAAGATGTCAATTGTAGGCTATCCCAGGGATACCATAAGTATTGTATTTATACATCTCACCAGAGAACAATTAGATTGTTGCTCACCATAGCAGTTTCCTGAGAGGAATACAGACATGCAGTGGTAAGTGGGGAGTATGTAAAACTGGAAAAATCGGAGTAATACTATTCAAGGCACCTATTCCTAATGGAACATAAATAGTTCATCAAGGATGAAACTATTCCATTAATCTTCGAGTACACAAGAACCACGTAGATCGGAGAGAGTCAGAAAACAACATGGGGTATGGGTTTCTGATCTCACCTTATAAAGATGTTAATCTTTTAAGGTATACCAACTGATTACGTATGAGGTAGTGATACAAGGTATCGACTCCATATTATGACAAAGTGTCATGAGTCCGAATGGATTCCATGTATATCAACAAGTTTGGATACTAGTTGATTTACCATAAGACATTGTGCCTATTGGTACTTTATAAGTCTTCAAGGAAGACATACATGGAAGGCAACATACCAACGTACTAAGCTAGGCTTGTAAAGAAAAGGTAGAGTTATCAACATTGTGTTGATTCCGACAAAACTTTTACCTGTTGCCATTGTAAATCCATTTGGATAATGCTTGCTAAAGCTGTGTATTTCATTTATGAAATATGACAGCTTAACGGAAAATCGCTTTCCTGAAAAGGAAACCTTTCGGAGGATGTTTAACATCCTGTCGGTTTTGTCATACCATAACAAGCAAACAAGGTTTGCAGGTATTCGATCCATGTTTGGATTGAAGCAAGCATAGGTTCTAGGAATTATCGTTTTGATGTAATCATAATGGAGTATGATTTAATTCAAAACGAAATGATTCTTGTGTATATAAAAGGGTTAGTGGGAGTGCACTGACATGAATGTCATGTAAGATACTGATAATATGTCATTTCTTGGAAATGATATTCCCATAAAATAATCGGTGAAAGCTTGGCTTTCCTGATAACGACTATAAGTCGTAATAAAGGTACTATACAATAGTATAACGGTACAGTGAGCTGGAAATCTTCCAAGTAAGATACTGTTGCCGAATAAACAACAAATGCGGATTATTGCTGCAGCTGAGGCAGCAATAGAAGCCATTTGGATCGATAATAAATCTAATTAGATTAGATATAGTTCTGTTAGCGGCTGAGCTAGGCGTCAGCACAGGCTAAAGAATTAATGGTCTCATCGACGATCCAGATATATACTTCGATATTCATCTGATTCGTTCGGATCATACATCATGGTGATGTGATGATCGTGTAAATCGCGTCAGACGATAATCATGCAAATCCGCTGACGAAAATCTTTTCTCAGCAATTTGAGCGAACCGTACATAGTTCGGGTGTAGACACTCGAGTGACTGGCTATGTGCCAAGTGGGAGATTGTTGGATAATATGACCCATAGCGTCACTATTTGTACAGATCACGGTGTTGTTGTACAAATTAACTATGTGACAAAGGAGATTGCACTCTTATCATTTGTGATTAGATCACCTAGATATATAAATGAAGAGAGGTCCATATGATTAGTTCCTGGATTGAGAATGATATGAGACAGTATCAGTCCACGAAGGATTAATCATTAAATATCCATAGCCGGAGTATTATCGAGACAGGACATCGATAATGCGGAATAGGCTAGTATTGCACTTGTGCACGTTGTGAGGGCACGAAGACATAGTTCTCATATATTTAAGTATTGGATACTTATGCAAGTGCGATAGGAGGTTGTGTTTCACCGATGGTACGGGAAACAGCTTCACTCTGGATAGACCCCTCGGAATCCCATTGGTATTATGACTATGTGTCTATGGGAGTCCGACATCAGGGTAGGTGTATTTGGTCTTAACCTGAGACTTGCACCGCTAATGCTTACGAAAATCAATATACTTTAGTTGAGGTCGTCTAGGACTCTAACCGGTTCTGTGTACGCCAACTGCTGGGTATATTGAGAATCGTAGAGTATTGGGTGTTATGTCAAGACGGAAGTATCACTTCAGTCATAGTGGAGATGATGTCACGCAGGATACGGTATTAGTGCTCTTAAGTGTTGCGCAACCATCGGGATATTATGACTAGGTCATGCATATCCGATTATAGAGACTAGTTACCACACATCCGACATGTGCTTCAGACGGGGCAGACACTTATCCAGCCCCAGCCCTAGCACGTGACTATCCGATACTGGGCCGATATACACAATACTTAGTAGACTACGCCTGATATAGATCTTAAATATTCTTATAAGAATATGTCCGGAGAATTGGGAAGACTTGGTGCTTTGCTAGAAGCCAACCTTGTCTAGTAAATCGGTAAAACGTAGTACTTGGTACTTACGTGTTCGGATAGTCCGATGACCGATTTGACTGCCAACATATCCGGGGATCTCATGGGTCGCTTCCCAAAGATTCACCGATGACGTATGACTCGCACTTTTATTAATCTGGGATTAATATGATGAGAGAGAAAATTAATCTGGGATTAATTACAGAGATATTTTATCTAGGATAAAATATCAATTTAAAGAGAGAGATGATTAATTTGGAATTAATCGATTAATTAATATATTTGATATATTAAACGAAATTGGATTTCGACGCGGAATTAAAATTAGATTTTAATTCGGGCGAACGAATTAATTTAGAATTAATTCGTTAGCGACGTGAATAGTGATTTCTCTTGGCGTAATCATTTAATTACGACGCAACGGAAAATTCGTTAATTTGGAATTAGCGAATCCGAGCCCGAGATTATTTGCGAGCGCATTCGCATTTAGAATTCGAGTGCGGCACGTCAAATCAAGCGTCAAGTCGCTAGTCGCATCTAGCGTCACATCAAGCGTCAAATCATGTCACTTTGAGTGATGTGACAATTGATTGGATTGATTGATTGATGTGATTGATGTGACAATTGATTGGATTGATAAAGTGAAGTGATGTGACTTCATGTAATAAATGTGATGTGGTGGTTGGGAATTAAACAAAAATGTGTTTGAAATGAATTTCAAATGAAATTCAAGTGCATTTGATGCATAAAATAAACACAAAAACCGTATACCACATTCACTCCACTTTCCCTCCTCTCTCTCCTCTTCTTCCTCTCCCTCACTCACGCCAATTCTGTTTTCTAAAGAGGCAGTGAACTGCCGGTTTTAAGAAGCAAAATTGAAGGGAAGCAAGTGTGTTTTGTGGCAAAACAAGAGTGCTAGCACACTCCGAGATCAATGCGAAGGTGATAGGGAAGTTTACCCATGAGCCGGGATTCAAATGATGAAGCTTGGAGCTTCAAATCATGAAGACAAGGGGCGAAATTCACTATTCACAACAGCCCACTGCCTTGAAAAAGTGAGCAAAATTCGAATTTTTGTTGCCCAAATCGTCGCTCAACCGCTCGATGTAAGTATTCCGCACTTCCGTCGTTGTATTCACTTATGATTCATGCTTGAGTTTTGATCTTGGGACCTATAGAAACTCCAACAACAACGGTGCTAAATTTTGATTATGCCCAAATATGTTCGTGGCTATCGCAGTATAGTTGGGGTGTCGATTCCTCATAGAGATGATTACAGGAACTAATTTACTTAGGCAAAAATGTTAGCAATAACTTTAGTGAAAAGAAAATGAATGAACTGATACTTTAAGATAAAAACTATGGAAAATAAATAAAAGATATCAGCAGAGAGATATGGCAAAACATCGGGAATCCCTCTTGTATCAAACTCCTATATTTAGTTATTGATTCATTTTATTACACAATTGTAGGCTTCACATCCCAAACCCACAATCAGAAGGTATTCAATTCTACACATATCAAATTCTAAGGTAATTAATGATTATTTTCTCTATATTAACAACACACAAAAGTCATCATTACGAGCTATCTAACATCGACAATATACCCTCAGGAAATAGAAAAGGAACCATGAATAATAGAAGTGCTGGCACAATTGAAAAAGCAAGAAGTAAAATACGATGCTTTAGCAACTATGGTTCAAAATCAAGTAGCATTGAATCAAAGCCATTCAGCTTCTATTAAAGCACTGGAGAATCAAATGGGACAACTGGCCAATGCTCAGAGTTACAGACCGCCAGGTAACCTTCCTAGCAACACAGAACCAAATCCAAGGAACCGATGGAAGGAGTAATATCAAGCCATTACTTTGAAAAGCGGTACTGAAATCAACAAAGACGTTGGAATCAAGGCATTTACTGAAGAAATTCCAATAGAATCAGTTCCACAGATGGAGGAAAAGGAAACGAAGGAAAAAGATAAAGAAATATTAACTTTACCTCCATCTTTTCCACAACGTCTCCAGAAAAACAAACTGGACAAACAGTTTGCTCGATTCCTGGAGGTATTCAAAAAGCTGCATATCAACATTCCATTTGCAGACATATTGGAACAAATGCCCAGCTATGCCAAATTCATGAAAGACATTTTGTCACGAAAGTGGAGATTGGGAGATTACGAGATAGTAGCATTGGCAGAAGATTGCAGCGCTATTATTCAGAGGAAACTTCCCCCAAAGTTGAAAGATCCTGGCAGTTTAACTGTCTCGTGCACCATTGGAGAACATTACATCGGTAAAGCTTTGTGTGATTTAGGTACAAGTGTTAATTTGATGCCTTTTCGATTTACAGGAAACTGCAAATTGGAGAAGCAATGCCCACCACAGTCTCTTTGCAACTTGCTGAAAAAATGCTCGCATTTTCGAGAGGAGTAGTTGAAGATGTGCTGGTCAAAGTCGACAAACTCATTCTCCCAGCAGATTTCATTATCCTTGACATGGAATAAGACAAAGATCTACATATCATTCTTGGGAGACCATTTTTGGCTACAGGTCGAACTGTTATTGATGTACAAAAATGAGAACTAACCATGAAAGTGCAGGACCAAGAAGTTACCTTCAATGCTTTTAAAGCCATGAAATTCCTGAGTGATGAAAAAGAGGAGGAATGTTTCAGAATTGATGTTGTTGATAGTATCATCCAGGATACTGATGCAATGCCACCTCCCACGGATAAACTTGAAGCTTGCATCACTAATATGACCGACAGTGAGCTAGATGATGAAATTCTGGAATGTATCAACTATCTTGACATACCATTTCGCTTCAAATCGACACCACATGTGGAAAGTCTGGAACCCCCGAAGAAAGAGTGAATCAAGCCCTCAATTGAAGAACCACAGCAACTGGAGCTAAAGCTACTTTCGGGCCATGTTAGATATGCATTATTAGGAAATTCTTCTGAATTACCTGTGATTAATTCTTCATCGCTAATATTGGAGCAGGGTGAAAAATTACTGAGAGTGTTATGAGAACACAAGAAAGCCATTGGCTGGACTATAGCAGACATTCGAGGCATTAGTCCATCATTTTACATGCATAAAATTCTGATGAACGATGAGTACAAACATACAGTGGAGCATCAACGGAGACAAAATCCAATCATGAAGGAGGTCATGAAAAAATAAATTATCAAATGGTTGGATGCTAGCATTATCTACCCTATCTCTGACAACACTTGGGTGAGTCCTATGCAGTGTGTGCCAAAGAAAGGAGGAATTATTGTAGTCACAAATGAAAAGAATGAGCTGATTCCAACAAGAACAGTGACTGGTTGGAGGGTATGCATGGACTACAGGAAGCTGAACAAAGCAACAATGAAAGATCATTTTCCGCTGCCATTCATTGATCAGATGCTAGACAGATTAGCGGGACATGAGTTCTATTATTTTCTGGATGGATACTCGGGGTACAATCAGATTGCCATCGCCCCAGAATATCAGGAGAAAACCACTTTTACATGTCCGTATGGTATTTTTGTTTTCCGCAAAATGCCATTTGGACTATGTAATGCTCATGCCATATTTCAATATTGCATGATGGCCATCTTCTCAGACATGCTGGAACAAAGTATGAAGGTCTTCATGGATGATTTCTCTGTGTTTGGAGACTCTTTTGACCACTACTTGCAAAATCTGGAAAAGGTGTTACAAAGGTGCGAAGATATTAACCTGGTACTCAACTGGGAGAAATGCCACTTCATGGTGCAAGAAGGCATTGTGCTAGGACATCGGATCTCATAAAAGGGAATTGAGGTAGACAAAGCAAAGATCGAGACAATTGAAAAATTACCTCCACCAACATATGTCAAAGAGATTCAGAGTTTTCTCGGGCATGCTGGTTTTTATAGGAGATTTATCAAAGACTTCTAAAAGATTGCTAAACCTCTATGCAATCTTCTGGAGAAAGATGTACCTTTCAACTTCACCAAAGAATTCCATGAAGCTTTTGAAATCTTGAAACATAAGCTGGTTTCTGCCCCCATCATAGTAGCACCCGACTAGACCCTTCCATTTGAAGTGATGTGCGAAGCTAGTGATTTTACTGTAGGAGCAGTTTTGGGACAACGCAAAGCAAGTATTTTCCATACCATTTACTACTCCAGCAGAACTCTGAATGAAGCTCAACTCAACTATACAACCATTGAAAAGGAGTTGCATGCAGTTGTGTTTGCTTTTGATAAATTTCGCTCCTATATGCTGGGTCCCAAAGTGGTGGTCTACACAGATCATTCAACAATCAAATACTTGATCGCGAAGAAAGATGCCAAACCTAGATTGATCCGTTGGGTGCTTCTACTGCAAGAATTTGACGTGGAGATCAGAGACAGGAAAAGAACAGAAAACCAAGTGGCGGATCACTTATCAAGGCTCGAGAATGGAGAAACAGCTGGCAATGAAATGAAAATCAAAGAAACTTTTCCAGATGAACAATTATTTGCCATGAAACAATATGATGTCCCTTGGTATGCTGACTATGTAAACTACATAGTATTGGGAAAATGGCTGTTGGAATGAACACATCAGCAACGAAAGAAGTTCTTCAAAGAAGTCAAGCACTATTTCTAGGATGAGCCGTACCTGTTCAAACATTGTGCTGATCAATTACTGAGACGTTGTGTTCCACAGGAGGAGGTCAATAGTGTCCTGTAGCATTGTCATTCATCACCATATGGCGGGCACTTCAGCATAAATAAAACTGCAGCCAAAGTCCTACAATCAGGTTTATTCTGGCCCACTCTTTTTAATGATGTTTACTTATTTGCTCTTCAATGTGACAGGTGCCAGAGAATGGGAAATATTTCAAGGAGAAATGAAGGACCTTTGCAAGACATTCTGGAAGTGGAGATATTTGATGTATGTGGGATTGATTTTATGGGACCATTTGTTCCATAATTCGGAAACCTGTACATACTAGTTGCAATAGACTACGTCTCCAAATAGGTTGAAGCAATCGCACTACCATCAAATGATTCAAAAGTGGTGACTAAATTCCTTAAATAGAATATTTTCACTCGCTTCGGAACACCTCGGGCGATTATCAGTGATGGTGGCACACATTTCAGCAACAGATATTTCGATGCAATCCTATGCAAATATAGAGTTACTCATAAAGTTGCCACTACCTACCATCCGCAGTCAAATGTACAGGTTGAAGTTTCAAACAGGGAGATCAAAAGAATCTTGGAGAGAACTGTTGGATCAACAAGGAAGGACTGGTCTGAAAAACTGGATGACACATTATGGGCCTACCGGACGGCTTACAAGACACCTATTGGTATGTCCCCATATTGAATGGTGTTTGGGAAAGTGTGCCATCTGCCAGTGGAGCTTGAACACAAGGTGTACAGGGCACTGAAGAAGTTAAATCTTGATCTACAAGCATCATGAGAGAAAAGACTCCACTAACTCAATGAATTGGAGGAATTTCACCTACAGGCTTATTAGAATGCCAAACTGTACAAAGAAAAGACCAAGAAATGGCATGATAAAAAAATAGTGCACAGACAACTAGAGCCAGGGTAGCAGGTGTTGTTATACGATTCACAGTTGAAATTTTTCCCTGGAAAGCTGAAATCAAAGTGGTCAGGTCTATTTTTGATTACTCAGGTGTTATCCTATGAAGTTGTTGAGATATACAACCCCAAGTCGAACAACACATTCAAAGTTAATAGCCAACGTGTCAAGCACTACTGGGGAGAATCAATTGAGCGACAAAAAGAAAGTGTCACACTTTTAGATCCAGCCTAACGTTCGGACAGTCATGTCTAGCTGATGACGTTAAACTTAGTGCTAGCTGGGAGGCAACCCATGCAGTTTGTGTATATATTGTGATTTGGTGTGTTTTATTTTTGTGTGTTTAATTTTTGTAGGTAAAGTCACATTTCAGGATGGAAGACATTTTCACAAATCTTCACAAGCAATTTCCTTCTCTCCCTCAAAACTCTCTGATAAAAGTCTACAAAGCTCACTTCGAACGGATGAGACTACTGATGATCAAAGGTATTCCTAATGACATTCGTTGGATTATTGAAGTACGGGTTCGATTGGCAGGTGAGTCCTCTGACTCTTTTATTTCATATATGTCTGGTTTAGGAAGAAACACCTATGCTAAAAAGAGAAGAGCTAAAAGTTTGAGTGTTTGCTATAAATGTGCACGCATGACATGTAATACTCGTCGTCGTTCTTTAGGAATGGTGTCTGATAACCGTGAAGATAAAATTAAATTCATTAGGGATGGCTTGAGTAAGGAGTCTTTGGATGTCATATCATTGGCTCTTGAGATGCATTCCAGTGGATATGTGCATCATGCAATTCACATGTTATATACACAATTTTGAAAAGAAAGACAACAACTTAGTCTCGGGAATCTGACTCTAAAAGACCCTGTTTGCCAATTTATAAGAAAATTGGATGGGAAGCTTGTCCCTGACGCGTAAACGTCATTCAAGCTGTTACTTCATGTAAATATTATTTTCTTTTTGTCTTTAACTAATAATTGTGATTTTTTTTGTTATTTTCTTTTATTTTCTCCGACAGGATCCAGACTTTTTGACTTTCACGATTTATTTTACTGTTTAACTAATAATTGTCATCTGGCAGGTACTAGTGCTATTATTACTCATCACTTTTCAAGTGTTATAAATTCAACTCATCATTGCACTCTTGAAGACATCCAGATTTGAGAAAGAAATACAAAAAAAAAAAATGGAAGCAACTTCAAGAAGACGAGTTGTAAACACCTGTGTGTTTTGCGGTACTAGTGTTGGTTCTAAACCAGAATTTGTTGAGGCAGCACATGAATTGGGTCGAGTCATAGCTGAAAGGAAAATGCACTTAATATATGGCGGTGGCAATCTTGAACTAATGGGGATTGTTTCGAGGGCTGTACAGGAAGGAGGTAGTCAAGTTCTGGGAATCATCCCAAAACCTTTGGCGGAGGTGAATCTTATAGGACCATCGAACGAAGAGGAACTAATCATGCCAGGTATGTCTAAATGACTGGTAAAATGATTAACCGTGCTAATGCTTTTATTGCTTTGCCAGGTGGCTTGGGCACGATGGAGGAAATGTTTACAGTACTATCTTGGGCGAACTTGAACATACACCAGAAACCGATTGGACTATTTAATGCTGATGGATTTTATGATTTTCTTTGTGTGTTTCTTGATGATGCCCGAAGAAATGAGTTCGTGTCAAAACCTGTAAAAGATCTATTCTTCACTGCCAGAACTGCCAATGATTTAATTGACCAAATCTTAGCCTTTGAACCACAAATTGACCCTATACTTTCCAAGATAATCTAGTCCGATAATGATCATGGTAAGAAGCGTCAGGTAAATCTGGATCTTAACCTTAAATTTTCATTTTAGATGTAGAATTTCAGTTAACCAGATATTATCTTCTAAACTCTTATTCTACTTTTTAAGATGTTGGGGACAATGTCTCATTTAGATTTAGGGGAGGGGAATAGTTGACTAGTATCTTGTTTTTATTATGTTGTTTTTATTTGATTTTTAGTCAAAAATTTTCAAAAAAATTCAAAAAATTAATAAAAAAATAAAAAAATATTTTGCTTTTGTGTTTTTAATTTGACTAACCAGGTGAAATAGGTGTGAGATAACTGTGTAAGGAATTTCCACTCCTGAGACGTATCTCAACCTATTTCGTAACAAGTTAAATGTTTGTTTATTTCCTTTTGAATTATTTAATTTGTGAATTCTCCATAAAACTGACTAAAATGGATCTTCATATGCTCAGTTGACAGGTATTATCAACATACAAACATTATTTGTAATTGAAAAGTTTGTAATATTCAGTGCTCTAGTTTAATTGGAGGAAGCATCTAAAAAAGCGATGGGATAAAAAAACACACATCTGAGAACCGAGTGATAAAGTCTGTATGGGTGTTTTAACATCTAGTGCCCTAAAACCAACTGGTTTGGGAGTCACTGACCCAAAGCTCGCTACATGGATCAAATATGTTATAAGAATAAAAATAGACATCTGAAATCCGAGTATTTAAGTCTGTAGGGGTCTCTTAACACTTAGTACCCTAAAGCCAACTAGTTTGGGAGTCACTGGCCCAAAGTTCGCTACATAGATTGAAGATGTTGCTTTATTTACTTTTCACCAAAAAAAAATCAGAAAAAAAATTCCATTGCTAAAAAAAAGGTGTGAATTCTGATATAACTTTAGGACAAAAATATTACTCTCTTCTCAACTACACTTGTAAATATTGAGGGCACAATGAGTTGATTAGTATTTTGTTGGTTATGTATATGGAGAATGATAAAAATAATTGGAGAATTTACTTATTTGGTAATTTAGAAAGAAAGAAAACAACTACTAACTTGGATAAAGAGTTTCACAAGTTTAGTCACTAACTTGTTTATTCTCTTTCCTTTTGTCTTTTTGCTTTTGCTTGCATTAGTTTTATATTGACGTTTGTGGGTATCGTTGTTGTAAGCCCACACGAGACTACAACTCATCCACTAAGGACACCTAAGGGTTTAAAGGCTTGTTGCATTCGCTAAATGCAACCGTGATCCATACGAAAATGGCTTAGATTAATTTTATTTTAAAGATGTTTATGTTATTTTATTTTGTTGTTTTTCTCGATGACTAGCAAAATGTTAGGTTTGGGGGTGTGATGAGTGGTAAATAGATCACTATTTCCCACTCCATTGACTTAATATTTTGTATATTTTCTTGAGTTTTGTGAATATTTTGATGTGTTTGTGGTATTTTGTAGATAAATAAAATAACTGACTCTCTGAAGGCAATTCGGGGCCAAAACAGTGGAAAACAGACAAAAAGGGCAAAAATGTAAATTTCCTGCTAAAATGCGACGTTTGCTAAAATACGCAATGCTAAAATGCACCGTCTGATAACGTGCGCCGGAGATTGCTAACATGCGCCGGACACGTGGACCAATCAAAGAAGTTTTGCTATCATACGCTATTACTAACATACGACTGCCATGTGTCAACATCACAACAAATCTGCTAACGTGCTTCGTGCCACGTGTCACCATCACATGTTGCCGACAGTCCACATCTTTGCTGACATTAGCGTCGTGACGTGCACCAACTTTACGCGTCGCGATGTCGACATAATAATGCTGCTGACAGACACGTGTGTAGGACACAAAATGGACGACGCTGTTCCGGGCTCGCGGCCCGGTCGGGAGTACGGAGTAGCCCGCGAGGGACTAAACCGGAGAAATAAAATGGAGTCGCCACCCGGTATGAACCGGGAAAAAAGATTTAAGGCCGCACTCACCCCTCGCAAGGGAAGACCTCAAACCGTTGGGTTCGGAATGGTCCCTTACTTATGTCGTTTGTAATGAATGGATTTGTGCAATATTAACCAAGTCTACACAACATGCTTAAGAACAACCTATTAACCATGCATAAAACATCATCATGCTAAACAACCTAATCATGCATAAGAAAATAAATATCATACTAAACGACTACATCATGCTTAGAAACAACCAACTAATCATGCATTAAACATCATACTATCAACCTAATCATGCATAGGAAAATAAATATCATACTAAACAATTAAATCATGCTCAAGCACAACCAACTAGTCATGCATAAAACTATAACATATTAAACATCCTAATCATGCATAAAGCAATAATAAACTTAAACGACTACATCATGCTTAGAAAATAAATAACGGAAATAAGATAAAAGGGTGCCCTCAGGTCTTACCTTTTTAGTCGCTTTCCGGGAGTGCGTTCCACGGTGCCGGAAGGGATATCGTTTTGCTATTTTTACTGGTCCACTATTTCTGCAGTTTTCACAGGTTCATTGTTTTCTCTATTTTCACCGGTCCGTTATTTCCGCTGTTTTCACGGGTCCGTTTTCACTGTTTTCACTCGCGGTTTCCGCTCGCTATTTTCAGTCTATTTTTCCTCTGTTTTCTCACTGTTTTCACTTAAATCTTCACTGTAATCCCCACTGTTTCTACGTATGCATGGGCTGCATGGATTCACGTGGCAAAGAGGGCTGCTGGCTTTAGGGTTTGTGGCATTGGAGGACTGCAGGGTTCACGGCTTGGCAATGGCAGTAGGTTCATGGCATTTCACGGCAGTTCAGTTTCATGCAGTGAGGGGCGTGATGGGAGGCTGGTTACGTTGGTCGGTTTGGCTCGTGTTTATCATGAGAGAGAGGGAAAGCGATGCGTGCTGACTAGGTCGAAGGAGAGACTACTTCACTGTTGTGTTTAACGCATGCATGGGACTGCATGGCTGAAGGTTTGGTTCGGCAGTTTGATGAGGAGGGCTGTTGGCTACGTGAGGGTGTGATTTGCGTTGAGGGGTGATGCATGGCTGGTCAGTGGGCTGAAGGTATGTTATCATGCAAGGGCGTGTTGGTGCGAGACTCGAGCAGTGAAGGTGCAGTGGGCGTGGGTTGAGCTGGCAGTGGCTGTGAGTGGTCTGCTGCCGAGAGGAGTTTGTAGCGTGAGCTGTGGTTTGTTTAGCCGTGAGTAGAGAGAGACATAGGGTAGTGAACTGGCTATTTTGTGAGGCTATCTGTGAGGGCTGTGAGGGCACTGTTTAGGCGTTGAAGGTGGTTGTTTGTGAGGGAGTATCAGGCGTGAATCAGTGAGTTGGTTGGAGTCTCGGTGTGCAGTCTGGTCAGGCGTGAATGAGGTGCTGATGAGTGTGGTTACTGGCGTGAGTTTATGAAGATGAAGGTGGTGCAGTTTGGTTCAGACGGTGCATGGGCAGTGAGGCGTGGAGCAAAGGAAAATGGATAGAGGCTTTATTCTTGTGAGCTGATCAAGTACGTGTGAGTGTTCATGGCGTACGTCAGTGGCGTGAACCAGAGGGGACTTTAAGGGCTGTGTTTAGGGCTTGACGAGCTTAAGGGCGTCAAAACGTGTTTGAAGGCTGCTCACGGTAGTTTTGTGTGAGAGCCCCTGAATGGAGTGGGTGGTCGTGAAGTTATGGACGTGAGGAGGGTGTATGTACGTGAAGCAGGCTGTTAGGCGTGAAGTCTATTGCCGTGAAGTCTATTGCCGTGAAGTGTGGGGCTGTTGATGGTGGTTGATTCGCTTTAGGCAAGGACGTTCGATAGGCTTGGTTACATGATCCCCCTCTAGGTGATCCAAGGTGAAGTTTGTTATCTGTTGAAGGTTGTCATGGGCGCTGCTAAAAGGGATCGGAATGACATGAAGGAGAGTCTTTTGTGGCTGAAGATGTGTGAGGTCGATCGCTCTGTTGGCAGTCTCTCCGTGAGGTTAAGGGGCCGAGAGGAGTGGGTGAAGGGTCATCATCTGCCAGAGGCATGGGTGGTTAGTGGTTGAGGCATGTAGCAGTGTATGGGCGTAAATGATGAAGGTTAGGGGCGTTTTAATGGGCTGTTGCATGGCTTTTGTTGCTAAGTGTTTTGGCTTTGTTTGTTCACGTGGGAGGGGTTGGTATATGATATGGGTTTCATTGTTTGTTTTGTCAAATTATTTGGTGGAAGATGGAGAAATGGGTAGCTTTCACGTGGGTGAGGGAAGGAAATGAGGTGTGGTTTGTGAACCGGGCCGATGATAAATTTAAAATTGAGACCAAACGAGCGAACCCGAAGCTTGAACAAGCGAACCAAATCCAAAAAAAAAATGTCAATTCTTGACCCTTCCCTTCCGACGACCGCTTTCCGCAACTTCCGCAACTAAAAAAGTAGTGCCTCCAGTCGAGGCTCATCATTGGGCTGATATGCAAAAATGCAATGCCTACAACGTGTCCTCATCTCTGAAAGTTACGGGCATGTCCTCATCTCCGTAAGTTGCACGCCATGCGTCCATCATCAATGGCGCGTTGCGACGCGCAATGTTCCACGCGTCTTGACGCATTAGGCCAAATTTTGCCTATAAATTGAGGCCGAATTTCAGAATTCAATTCATACTTTCTTCTAAGGAATTCCTTAAAAATACTAAGAAGATTGTATCTTGTTTGTTTATTTACAGCTTTCAGTATTTAATTTTCTCATTAGCACTTTCTTTATTTACTTTTCAGTCTTTACTTTTTGTATTTAATTTCATTTCCTTTCTTTACTTTTCAGTTTTTACTTTTCAGTAATGAAGAGGTAACTCCCCCATGCTGGGGTGAAAGGTAAAGCTTTTATTACTAATATTTAGATTAATCTCCTTTAATTATAATATATAAACTATTTAAAACCTGACTTAATGAAGATACCGTCTTTATGGTCGGTTGGACTTAATAAAATTGGTTTTAACTTGACTAAACTGGATACCACATGTATGGTCGGTTGGAATTAATTATAAATTTGACTTAATCAGGATACCGCTTATAGGTTCGGTTGGTAATATCACGCAAAATTAATATATTATAATAAGGGAGATATCTAAAATAGAAGTAATAAAAGTGGATCCTCTAACCCCCAACATTTTCTTTTATTGTACTTTTCCCTTTTTAATTTCCAGCATTTACTTTCCAATATTTATTTTATTTAATTTCCAGCATTTACTTTCCAGCATTTAATTTATGTCATTTACTTTATTTAAGCTTTTACTAGTCTTAGTTATGTGTAGTAACTAAACCCGTTATCTGGGGTTGTGATGAATTCCAATATTACTGGTTTACAAGGGGTTATTTTATAGTTTCGGTAATATAAAGGTTTATTTATTGAGCCTTAGTCTTAATGTTTCTTGTTAACTGACCATTAATAAGATTGATCTGGTAAACTTAAAATGAACTTGGAAAATGAATTTTAGGTTTAAGCCTTAGACTCAATAGCCCACGATCTTCCTTGAGGATAGATAACTCTTTAATAGATTTCCTTACAGGATAGGAATATACATGTCAGGCGTGGGTAGCCATAATTGGAACTTAATCTTAATGAATTCAAATAACTTGGTTGACATAGGAATATGATTAATTACGTTATTCTGGGTATTTGTATCTGACCATCGGAAGAGGCTTTTGCATAAATTCGTGTTCCAGGCTAATAAACCAATATATTGTACAAACGTAAAATAACCACTTCATCTTTAAAATGATATTGGAAGGATTCACAACCGTAGATAGTTTCTTAATATTGAATTTTCCCATAATTTACTTTCGCATTGTTTTATTTATTCATCTTTAGTTTAAAGTCACCATCCAATCAAACAACCAATTCATTAGATACTTGTAAAACTTTGGCTTCATAAATTAATAGCTTAGTTATTAAGTCCTCGTGGGATCGATACATTTATACTACTTGAACGATACGTGCGCTTGCGTTATACGTGTGTGATTATGCCAGTCAAACTTAAATAATAAATACTTTCTAAATTAATATAAAGATAAAAATTATATAATAAAATATAAAATATAGAATTAAATACTTAACAATAAACCCGAATAAGTGATGTTTCAAAGTACATTTTCATGCACTTATCACAACCCCCAACCAGCTTATTGCTAGTCCCTATCAATTCAAGCGAAAAAAGAAAATAAGAAATAAACTAAATAAATAAAAACTATCTAGCCACTTTCGCAGGAATCACGATTGTATTTAACGTATGCAACAAGCCTTTAAACACCTAGGTATCCCTAGTGGACGAGTTATAGTCTCGTGAGGGCTTACAACGACGACACCCACAAACGTCATTCAAAACATGCATTCATGCAAAATGAAAATAACAAAACAAACTAGTCCCAAGAGTTATACATATTACTGTCCTCAAAGAATGCCTAGTAATGAAACCAGACAACCTTCAAAGTACTGGATGCAACTCAAATCCAAGTCCTTGAATAAATCATCTAAGCCAGACTCAGGAGGACATTCCTCCATTAGGATAAATTTAAGCTTAAGCTCTTGATGCCAACTGTAGGAAACAACTTTTCCTTTGCGCAGCGGAAACTGCGGATGGTGGCACCGTCTCCAGTATGGATCTTGAAAATTTTCTTTGCCTTCGCCCTTTGTTGTAGTAGTCGAGATCACTCCTTTGGTGTCCAACGCTTAGATCAATAACTCGATCTTCCGAACTATGACTCGAAACCAACAAACCGAAGTGTGGGCTTTACTCACAAAGATCAAAACTCTAAACTATTTAGAGGATTAAGATGTCACAATGGTGTTTGGCTTTTGGAATTTCAAACACTCTCACAACACTTGTGAATGTTTGAACTCTCTCTATTTTCTCTCAAATTCTTTCTCACAACACTTGTGAATGTTTGAAAAATATTAACCTTAAGAAGTGAGAGAAATGGTAGAGATTATATTCTTTTACACGAACCAACTAACTTTGTCATTAAGTATCTAACGCTCTCTTGCAATGGCCAACACAAAAACGTGAATGCCATACCAAAGCATAAGAAATAATAAGCTAAAGACAAAGACTTTGTCATTAAGCATCTAATGCTTTCTTTCAATGGCAAACATATAAATGTGGAGGCCATACCAAATCATAAGATTGGATTAGCTAATGACAAAACTATTAGGTGTATACAAGCCACCTAATAGACATAATAAATTGGAGAGCATGGCAAGCCATATGGCTTTGTCTCCTAAGGTAAATAAAAATCACTATCTTAATAATGATTAAATTACCTTAAATTATGTTGTAGTAATTATCTCATAATTATTACTAACTTGATTATCTCATAATCAAGACTTGATTATCTCATAATCAAAGAATTCTAGAAAACATTAAGTTAAACTAATTTAACATAGTTTTCATTTGTGACAATAAATATTATTAATCTCATTAATAATATATAAATATTATGTGAGCATATTATTAGACAATCTAATTATATTAGGTTTGCTACAGTTAATCGAGCTAGCACGGGGACCAAATGGACCTACGATTCCGAGCTCCAATAATTTCAAAATATTAATTAAACTCTTTAATCAAATATTACGAATTATTAACTCCGCGTTATTCCACTAATAACTCAAAGTTGAACTCTCGTTACCGTAGATGGATAAAATAAACCGAACAACTTCGGTGTCCATCTATATAGTCATTACATATGGATACAGCCCTTCACGAATATCTCATAAATAGAGCCGGGTCAAAAGTCGGTTAAACTCCTCTAAATATTTTGTTTCTTAAGCACCATTGATTCTATAATGAATAATTAATTCATAACAATTATGAATATAAAACTTTCTATTCGTAATAGAAAAGTTGAGCTCTCATATTGTTCAAGACCCGAATCTACTCTTAAAAAAGATATTTTTCTGCTTCTCGTAAGAAGGAGTGAATTCCATATCTATGTAAAACGTTCCCAGCTACACAACAAACCATATCCCCAAAATACGTAGTTATTGGCCGGGAATGCAACACCAACCTCACCATAGTAAATCAAAGGACATAGTCTGTCATGCAGGAGTTCGTAGTACACTCGGGATTAAGATTTAATCCATATATGACTATCCATTAGATAAAATGAATTTCTTTGGTTAATGGATATTAAAAGAAATTCGTATTTATCTGAGTCCAGTCATATATGATCTCATCATACAAGGTGCTTTTATTCCCAAGTCACTACATGAACGATCTCGGATCAAGGTCGCCATATAAGTATATAATGGACCACAGCTATAGATAAACCACAAACAAATCACCCTATTTGTTTGCTCTCTACGGACTATTTAGATTACTAACTTCAGACATAAACCTTCTTGTGCATCAAACATACACTAAGTCTGAAGGTACAATAGTAATCAAGGTAAACAAGACAATTGGACTATATGCGATATAAATCAAACAACTTTGATAAAATGAATAATACATTTATTATTTTTACAATGATCAATTCCGTTTTACAATACATGAAGCTTTAGGACATAAATCCCCAATAGATTACACCTGAAGAAGGTCCAGATGAGTCTTTTCGTCGTCTGGACCAAATGAAGGTTCAGGTCTTCAACCTAAGCCGATGAGGATTTTGGTGAATGTTCATGTTGATTGGACCAAATGAAGGTCCATGGGAGTCTTCACGTCGTCTGGAACAAATGAAGATTCAGGTCTTCAACCTAACCCGATGAGGGTCTTAGGGAATGTTCCCGTCGATTGGACCAGATGAAGGTCTAGGATAATCTTCAGTCGACTAGACCTGAAGAAAGTCCAGGGGAGTCTTCAACGTCGTCTAGACCAGATGAAGGTCCATGACTTCTCACTCAGTATAATATTTGGTTAATGTCGACTGGACTCTGATGCTACACCAACAGAGGGCTATATTGGTTGTGTCTACTCTTGTCGACTTGAATTTACAATATCGATTGGAATTATTATGCCAACCGGTATTGCTCTAGTGTCTGTTTCCACAAATATGTTTAGTTGTATTGGTTGGGGTTTTTAGGGGCAAATCTGGGTAAACGCAGCAGAACGCGGAAAATCAAAATTTTTCGATTTCAATAATTTTTCTCGAGTAATTAAAATAAACATATTAATTCTAATTACTCAATACTCAAAAAGTGAATTTTTTACCCAAAAATCAGATTTCTTCATTATTACCGAATGACACTTTAAAGTTTGTATTTTGTTCATTTTGATCCTCAAATTGTCAAAAAAAATTTTAAGTGATTCCAAATCAATCCTAAAATAATTTATACATGTCCAATACATCAAAATACAAATTGAAACAAAAATTCCAAATTTTTTCACAATTACCGAGAGGTCCCTTAATTTTCCAGGATTTATATTTTGGTCCAATCTTGTTCAAAACAAGTCAAGATGAAATCCAATCAACACCAAATTTAATATACATCATATATACATCATTATACAACACATATATGAAAAACCCTAAATTTGGAAAGGGTTAAGAACCCTAATTTTATAAATTCTTCAAATTAACCAAAATTCAACAAATTCAACACTTTAATTCAATATTCACAACACCAAACAAGTCTCACCACTTTGAAACAACACAAGAATAATTCTAGGTCATCAATGAGTGTCCTAACAATTCTAGAATGGCAACTTCATTATCAAATAATCAAAAGAGAGCCTAATAACCAATTATAAGCTTACTTTAATTAATATACATGAAAACATCTTTCATTCAAGTTTCCAACCATTTTATGTTGGAAAAAATGACCCATAGCGTCACTATTTGCACAGATCATTGTGTTGTTGTAGCAAATTAACTATGTGACAAGAAATTGCACTCTCATCATTTGTGATTAGATCACCATAGATATATAAATGAAGAGAGGTCCCTATGATTAGTACCTGGACTGAGAATGATATGAGACAGTATCAGTCCCCGAAGGTTTAATCATTAAATATCCCTAGCCGTAGTATTATCGAGACTGGACATCGATAATGCGGAATAGGCTAGTATTGCACTTGTGCGCGTTTGTGAGGGCACAACGGCATAGTTCTCATATATATAAGTATTGGATACTTATGCAGTGCGATGGAGGTAGGAGGTCGTGTTTCACCGATGGTACGGGAAACAGCTTCGCTCTGGATAGACCCCTCGGAATCCCATTGGTATTATGACTATGTGTCTATGGGAGGCCGAAATCAAGGTAGGTGTGTATGGTCTTAACCTGAGACTTACATCGCTAATACTTACGATAATCGATAGACTTTGGTCTTGGTGGTAGGGGACTTTAAACGGGTTCTGTGTACACCATTTCTGGGTTTATCAGAGAGTCGTAGTGTATTGGGTGTGATGTCAAGACGGAAGTATCACTTCAGTCATATTGGAGTTGATGTCACGCAGGATACAGTACTAGTGCTCTTGAGTGTTGCGCACCAATCGGGATATTGTGACCAGGTCATGTATATCCGATTATAGAGACTATGTTACCAGACATCCGACATGTGCTTCGGACGGGGCAGACACTTATCCAGCCCCAGCCCTAGCACGTGATTATCCGATACTGGGCCGATATACACAATACTACGGTATACTACGCTTGATACAGATCTATATATTCCTGTAAGAATATTTCTGGAGAATTGGGTAGGCATGGCGCTTTGCTAGAAGCCAACCTTGTCTTGTAAATCGATATAAACGTAGTACGAGGTACTTACGTGTTCGGATAGTCCGACGATCGTATTTACTGCCAACATATCCGGAGATCTCATGGGTCGCTTCCTGAAGATTCACCGATGATGTATGACTCGCACTTTGATTAATCTGGGATTAATTAGAAGAGAGATAGAATTAATCTGGGATTAATTCGATGAGAGAGAAAATTAATCTGGGATTAATTGCGGAGATATTTTATCTGGGATAAAAATTAATTAAAGAGAGAGAACGATTAATTTGGAATTAATCGATAAAATTAATATATTCGATATATTAATCGAAATTGGATTTTGACGCGGAATTAAAATTAGATTTTAATTCGGGCGAACGAATTAATTTAGAATTAATTCGTTAGCGACGTGAATAGTGAATTCGCTAGGCGTAATCATTTAATTACGACGCGACGAAAATTCGTTAATTTGGATTTAGCGAACCCGAGCCCGAGAGTGATTGCGAGCGCATTCGCATTTCGAATTCGAGCGCGAAACGCGAGTCACATCAAGCGTCAAATCATTTGTCACATCATGCGTCAAATCAATTGTCACTTGAGTGATGTGATATGACATGTTGTCACTTTATTAAAGTGACATGATGTGAATAAAGAAAGGTGATTGTTTGAAAGTTGATAGGACTTGTACCTTTTGACTTTTGAATTAATTGTTGTGTATATATATTTTATTCATTTACTTGGTAAATGGAATAAAGAATATATGTATATAAAAATCATTCTCTCTCTCTTGGACCAATTATTTGTTCACGTTTTTGGCAAATTTTGTACCATTCACGTGACTCTCATTGGTCTTTGTTGTTTATGTATTTGGCCTAATTTTGAGACCACATTCACGTGACTCTCTCATTTTGTTTTGGCATTCACGGTTTTAGGTGAAAATGGAGCCAAAAAAAAAAAACCTTCTCTCTTCTCTTTCGGTCTTGGACCGTTCTTCATCTTTTTTCTGGTTTTCTGCCGATCAAAAGGAGAAAAGAAGTAATCTTGTTGCAAGATAAAAGTGCTAGCACACCTTGAGTAATACATAGGTGATAGGGAAGTGTCTTCATGAGCTTGGAAAGCTTGAAGCTTGGAGCTTCAATGGAGTCTTGCATGGCCGATTCTTGGAGGTTCAAAGAGGACTCAAATCGCACAGCCTACTGCAAGGAGAAGCTACTGCCGAGATCAATGGAGGATCAAAAACGCACCTTGTTCTTCATTCATCAAAACTGAAATTCAATGTGAGTATATTCCGCACCTCCTTTGATGTGTTCATATGCGTTTTTGTGCATGATTTGTGATCCTTGGGACCTTGATTGAACTCTTACAATGGTATCTAGAGCTTTTGTTGCATGAAAACCGAATTAGGGTTCTTGAGCAAATTTGGGGCTTTTTGATTTTAGCTTGATTCTGTCAAATTGATTGTTTGAGAATGATTATATATGATTGAATTTGAGTTGTATGTAATCAATTTGATAAAAAAATTGATTGGATTGATTTTCCCCAACTTGCTTATTTTTTGTCAAAACTTTAATTTGGGTAAACTCGATTTAGGCATGATTTGGTTGAATTGTTTGATGAAGTATGCTTGAATGAGGTTGAATTGAAGTTGTGCATAATCAATTTCAAGAAAATTGGATTAGATCAATTTTCCCCAATTCTTTAGGTTGAAATGAAACTTGAAATTGGGTAAAATGTGTTTAAGCATGTTTTAATTGAATTGGATGTTTAAGTATGCTTAGAACATGTTTAATTGAGATTGTGTGTGATCAATTTCATGAAATTGAATTGGATTCAATTTTCCCCAAATTGGATGCTTGGCCGAAAATTGGAAGAACCTAATGTCTTGGTAATTTTGTTTTGTTTGATCATTGGATGACTTAAAACAATTGGTGAATGTTGTTTTGAAGTTCAATTGATTGAATTTTGATTTATAACATTTTTTCCCTTTTAAAGTGGCTTGGCCGAAACTTAAGGAACATGAAATTTATTGTGATTTTTTGTTTTAATTCATTGGATGAATTGTGTTTATTTGGGATATTAAGATTGTGGACTCATTGGATTGAAACCGAATCGAATTGAAAAACCCCTAATTGCCGAGACTTGATAGCATGTTAATTGGGTTTGATTTTAATTGAATTGTGTTGGACACTATTTGGTTGTTAATGTGCATGATTAATTAGGCTAATTGATATTTTAGAAATGTTAATTGGGTAATTGATTGTGTATTACACTTAGGTTAATTAATTGTGAAATTTGGAATTTTATAAGTTAATTAATTTGGGCTTGATTTTGGAAATTGGGCTTGTTAGGTTGTAATTGGGCTTTTGGGCTTTGTTGTAACAAAGTTGGGTTAGGCAAATTGGTTGGATCCAATTAGGCCCAAAACCGAATCCAAAAGGTCCAATTATGACTTAATGGACCTTAATTATTTAATTGGGCCTAATGGGCCAAAATTAATTTAAAGGCTTATGGGGTAACTCCCGGATTGGATTTTGGTTGTCGGTTTGACCCGAGTTGACCAAAAGTCCACGCCTGTAGAAATTAATTAAAAGCCCATTGGACTTTAATTAAATAAAACATTAGATGTTAATCGGGCTTTGAGACCCGTTGCGATTAAATTTGGAATTTAAGTCGTAAAGGTTCGTTAATAAAAGTGTAATATTTAATTTGGAATTAAATAATGAATTAGAATTAAATACGTATTAAATTGGATTTAATTATGTAATTTAATTTAATTCGTAGAAATTGTACTTTGAGTACGTGTTTGCAATACGAGTTTGACTCGAACAAAATCAAATCTTTGTTTGAACATTGGATGATCACTAATAATCAAGATTAATTAATTTGATTGATTGATTGATAACATGCTTGTATGAATACATGGTTGTGATGTTTGAATAATGTATATCGGATGGATATTAGTCGGGTTGGGCGATTTTGGAAATTGTAATAAATTGATTTATTAAATTGGACATGCGTGTCCAGCCTTATCTCTTATTTCTTTGTATTCTCTTCTCACCTATTCCCCTCCATGTAAAAGAGGTTTCTTTAGAAGTGTAGTGTAACGGGTAGAAATAATACAAGTGCTAGCGGGAGGAGAGAAAGTGAGAGATTTGATCTAGGATCAATGTAAAATATCCATCCGCATATCATTATTATTTTATTTTCATATACGCTTTATTATGTATTTAGAATGCATGTTTAAGGGTGTATGATGATGAGACCTTAACAAAGATATTTAAATTGGTAGCCAATTTGCACGCGAAAAACCCTCATTAAATATCAAGCGTCATTTCCTTCCATTGAGTGATTCTTGCTCAAGATCGGAGATTGTCAGGGTTGTTTTTACCAAAGTCAAGCCCTTGTCAGTCAAAGATGTGCTTTAATCACGAGGCTTTGTTATATATCGGTGTCGTGTCCAAGTTGTGGTTTGTTTTTGACCAAAGTCAAGACCACTTATTGTCCATAGACATTTGATTACGAAGCTTCCCTGTCAATGGGTCCTCGCTTGACTGGGATCACTAGGTTTGTTTTTGGCCAAAGCCAAGGCCTAGTTGATTCAGAGGAAACGGGTAGGGTATATATTCGATATATAGGCATATATTAGATATATGTTTCAGACTTGGATGTCCACCTACTGGATCTAGGAGTTGGATGGGATCCAATTGATCTTCGACATCTACCTTGTTAATTATCATACAATTTTTATTGACCAAAGTCAGGATTGTATGATACTTTAACGGGATCCTAGCCCACTAGGAAACACGGGGTTTCCCGAGTACTCCACAGAGGGTTAGAGGCTCGACGAAAAATAGTGGGAGGCTAGTATTGAATTTGCAACATTCGTTCAATTACTCGCCATATACGCTCATTTAAATTATTTCGTCGTAATATTAAATGTTAGTTGGACTAATATTTAAATTGTTGTTTTTATTAAACAGTTGGACTGTATTATACTTGATTATATATAATTGGATTATATTAATCAATATATTTGAATTAATTAATTTCAGTTTACAGTTGATTTTATAATTAGATTATAGTAATCAATGTAATTGAGGTTAATTAATTTGGATTATATTTGATTATATAGTTGGACTATTATAATCATTATAATATATAGTACCACTAATCGTTGATTAAATAGTTGAACTATTGTAATCAAGATAAGAAATTGAAAAGTTGGATATTTGAAATATAATCTGG
The DNA here is from genome assembly GCA_019454045.1 of Zanthoxylum bungeanum. Lineage (NCBI taxonomy): Eukaryota > Viridiplantae > Streptophyta > Magnoliopsida > Sapindales > Rutaceae > Zanthoxylum > Zanthoxylum bungeanum. Next base: position 54,604 of record SKCR01031114.1, read on the forward strand.
GATTAAAATATTTTAAATGATTTAATTTTCAAATTGGGAATAAATAATAGGTTACTTTATTTGATAAAATACTTATTATACGTTACGCCCAAAATTAAGCAAATAGTAGAGCATAAAATCTTTGGAAGATTTATGTGATGATGACTTTAATGCTTAATTAATATACTTATAATAAATCTATCTTTAGATTTAAAAGTATTAAAATTGCAATTAATAATTCTTGGAGAATTAATTGACTATTCTAGTTGAGAAAAGTCAAAGTTTGCAATTGGGCATGTAGCACGAGGTGCACGTTCCTTTCAATATTCTAAAAACCCAAGGCTTGGCCTAGGTTCCTAAAATATTGAAAAGGATAATTGACATATCCCAAAGGACTACCATTTGGATATGGAAGACACGAAGGAATTAAAGAAAGGGCGAGGCTCTAACTTTAAATATATTTGTCTAGTTATGATCACTACTAGTATTGAAATTAGATTTTAAATACTTAGTGTGGTACATAAAATATATATGATACCGAGATAAACACATTAAATGTGAATAACAGAATTTATATTTTGAATATAAATAAAATCTCAAACATATAAAATGACAAATAAATAAGCTCATATTGATTTGATCAATAGAGACTTATTGTTGGCATTGTTGTCTGGGACACAATTAAACAAGACTCGTATATCCACACTTTTGAAGAGTGGGTACTAGGACTGATTTGACTATTCAAATAAGGTCTACGAATCTAGTTTACTACTGGGTAAAGTACCTAAAATACTATTTACTAGGTAATAGTGTAAAGGCCACCGATCTGTAAACCCTATTCATGGTGAAGTAAGTGGGCCCATATCTAGCTTGGCTAGATGTGTACATGAATATTTCGTGACTTTAACGGATGTGACATCACGTTATGGTTATGTGTTTCTTTTGAAGAACACAAATACGAAACTTTGAGTTTCGACACGAAGTATACAAACAGATCGGCTGTAGTATTATGCCGCTACGGTAAGACCGTATTGGTAAATACTTAAGCAGTAAGTTTCATACGTACATGAAAGAGTACGGTATTCTTTCATATGAGGACTCCTCCCGAGACACGTCAATTGACGGTGTGTCAGAACTAAAAACCAAGTTTTGTTGGACATGATTAGGTTTTTCGCGAGTCGCTCTGAGCTACTGTTTCCTTCAACAGGATATGTATTAACAGTGCAAAACTTATTTAGAATATGGTTCCATGTAAATCTGTTTGACAGATATCATATAGGATATGAACAGGAAAGAAACGAGGTTTCTCATTCCTGATAATTTGGGTATGCCAGGCATAAAGTTTGGATGATACCAAACTAAGAACCCAAATTGGATTAGTGCCAATATAGGTTATCCTAAGGGAAACCATAAGTATAGTACTTATAAATCCCACATGAGAACAATGTGATTGTTGCTCACCATTCGGTTTTCCTGAGAGGAATACCGACATGTAGTGGTCAGTGGGAGGATATTGATACTCGATGAAAATCGGAGTAATACTATTCAAAGCACGAAGTCCTTAATGGAACACAAATAGTTCATCAATGATGAATCTATACCATTAATCTTCAAACAGACAAGAAACTGCGTAGATCAGAGAGAGTCAGAAAACAACCTGGGGTATGGGTTTCTGATCTCACCTCATAAAGATTTTAATCTTTTAAGGTACACCAACTGATTACGTATGAGGAAGTGATACGAGGTATCGAATCCCTATTATGGCAAAGTGCCATGAGTCCAAAATGGATTCCATGTTTAACAACTATTTTGGATACTAGTTTTTGTACCACGAGGCATTTTGCCTATGGTACATTAAACGTCTTCAAGGAAGACATACATGGAAGGCAACATACCAACGTACAAAGCTGGGCTTTTGACGGAAAGGTATCGTTATCAACATTGTGTTAATAACGGTTCAACCTTTTACCTGTTGCCATGGTAAATCCATTTTGAAGATGCTTGTTGATAACTGCATATTTCATTTATGAAATGTGTCAGTTGCAGATCAAAATCGCTTTCCTGAAAAGGAAACCTTTTGGAGAATGTTTATAACATTCTGACGATTTTGTATAACCGACAAACAAGGTTTGCGGATTATTCAATCCATGTTTGGATTGAAGCAAGCATAGGGTTCTTGGAACTGACGTTTTGAAATAATCATAATAGTTTATGATTTAACTCAAAATGAAATAATTCTTGTGTATATAAGGAGGTTAGTGGGAGAGGGCACTGACAATGAAATTCCCATAAAACAATTGGTGAAAGCTTGGCTTTCATGGATATTCTTTCAATAGAAATTCTCCATAGAATTCTTTGGAGTAACAACCTTTATTCAAGGAATAAAGATCTACTGAGCTAGATTTGGAGTTGGTAACACTCTCTGAGAAATTGTACATTTAAAATGTACTTATATTGGTGTCTCATACGCTTTGAGCATATAGAGTCACAATCGGTTCAATCCAAGTGATAGTCACTGGATTGAAGATTAAGAACATCTGTTAGTATCTGAGAGAACTAAAGATGTTGTCTTAAACTATGGAGATGGAGAATTTGAAGTGACTGGGATCACTGCTGCAAGTTTCCAAACCGGTAAATATTGCGGTACTATAAAGTTTGAACACTGGGACAGTGAGCTAGAAATCTTCCGAGCAAGATAACTGTTGCTGAATTAACAACAAATGCGGATTATTGCTGCAGCTGAGGCAGTAATAGAAGCCATTTGGATCGATAATAAATCTAATTAGATTAGATATAGTTCTGTTAGCAGCTGAGCTAGGCGTCAGCACAGGCTAAAGAATTAAAGGTCTCATCGACGATCCAGATATATACTTCTATATCATCTGATTCGTTCGGATCATACATCGTGGCGATGTGATGATCGTGTAAATCGCATCAGACGATAATTAAGCAAATCCGCTGACGAAAACGTTTCCTCAGCAATTTGAGCGAACCGTACATAGTTCAGGTGTGGGACACTTGAGTGACTGGCTATGTGCCAAGTGGGAGATTGTTGAACAAAATGACCCATAGCGTCACTATTTACACAGATCATTGTGTTGTTGTAGCAAATTAACTATGTGACAAGGAAATTGCACTCTCATCATTTGTGATTAGATCACCATAGATATATAAATGAAGAGAGGTCCCTATGATTAGTACCTGGACTGAGAATGATATGAGACAGTATCAGTCCCCGAAGGTTTAATCATTAAATATCCCTAGCCGTAGTATTATCGAGACTGGACATCGATAATGCGGAATAGGCTAGTATTGCACTTGTGCGCGTTTGTGAGGGCACAACGGCATAGTTCTCATATATATAAGTATTGGATACTTATGCAGGTGCGATAGGAGGTCGTGTTTCACCGATGGTACGGGAAACAGCTTCGCTCTGGATAGACCCATCGGAATCCCATTGGTATTATGACTATGTGTCTATGGGAGGCCGAAATCAAGGTAGGTGTGTATGGTCTTAACCTGAGACTTACATCGCTAATACTTACGATAATCGATAGACTTTGGTCTTGGTGGTAGGGGACTTTAAACGGGTTCTGTGTACACCATTTCTGGGTTTATCAGAGAGTCGTAGTGTATTGGGTGTGATGTCAAGACGGAAGTATCACTTCATCAGTCTATTGGAGTTGATGTCACGCAGGATACGGTACTAGTGCTCTTGAGTGTTGCGCAACCAATCGGGATATTGTGACCAGGTCATGTATATCCGATTATAGAGACTATGTTACCAGACATCCGACATGTGCTTCGGATGGGGCAGACACTTATCCAGCCCCAGCCCTAGCACGTGATTATCCGATACTGGGCCGATATACACAATACTACGGTATACTACGCTTGATACAGATCTATATATTCCTGTAAGAATATTTCTGGAGAATTGGGTAGGCATGGCGCTTTGCTAGAAGCCAACATTGTCTTGTAAATCGATATAAACGTAGTACGAGGTACTTACGTGTTCGGATAGTCCGACGATCGTATTTACTGCCAACATATCCGGAGATCTCATGGGTCGCTTCCTGAAGATTCACCGATGATGTATGACTCGCACTTTGATTAATCTGGGATTAATTAGAAGAGAGAGATAGAATTAATCTGGGATTAATTCGATGAGAGAGAAAATTAATCTGGGATTAATTGCGGAGATATTTTATCTGGGATAAAATATTAATTAAAGAGAGAGAACGATTAATTTGGAATTAATCGATAAAATTAATATATTCGATATATTAATCGAAATTGGATTTTGACGCGGAATTAAAATTAGATTTTAATTCGGGCGAACGAATTAATTTAGAATTAATTCGTTAGCGACGTGAATAGTGAATTCGCTAGGCGTAATCATTTAATTACGACGCGACGAAAATTCGTTAATTTGGAATTAGCGAACCCGAGCCCGAGAGTGATTGCGAGCGCATTCGCATTTCAAATTCGAGCGCGAAACGCGAGTCACATCAAGCGTCAAATCGTTTGTCACATCATGCGTCAAATCAATTGTCACTTTGAGTGATGTGATATGACATGTTGTCACTTTATTAAAGTGACATGATGTGAATAAAGAAAGGTGATTGTTTGAAAGTTGATAGGACTTGTACCTTTTGACTTTTGAATTAATTGTTGTGTATATATATTATTTATTCATTTACTTGGTAAATGGAATAAAGAATATATGTATATAAAAATCATTCTCTCTCTCTTGGACCAATTATTTGTTCACGTTTTTGGCAAATTTTGTACCATTCACGTGACTCTCATTGGTCTTTGTTGTTTATGTATTTGGCCTAATTTTGAGACCACATTCACGTGACTCTCTCATTTTGTTTTGGCATTCACGGTTTTAGGTGAAAATGGAGCCAAAAAAAAAAAAAACCTTCTCTCTTCTCTCTCGGTCTTGGACCGTTCTTCATCATTTTTTTCTGGTTTTCTGCCGATCAAAAGGGAGAAAAGAAGTAATCTTGTTGCAAGATAAAAGTGCTAGCACACCTTGAGTAATACATAGGTGATAGGGAAGTGTCTTCATGAGCTTGGAAAGCTTGAAGCTTGGAGCTTCAATGGAGTCTTGCATGGCCGATTCTTGGAGGTTCAAAGAGGACTCAAATCGTACAGCCTACTGCAAGGAGAAGCTACTGCCGAGATCAATGGAGGATCAAAAACGCACCTTGTTCTTCATTCATCAAAACTGAAATTCAATGTGAGTATATTCCGCACCTCCTTTGATGTGTTCATATGCGTTTTTGTGCATGATTTGTGATCCTTGGGACCTTGATTGAACTCTTACATTTTATTACCTACTTAAAGAGTAGATAAAATTCCAAGCAACATGTGTTGAAGCCAAGAATCATAGAAACAATTTTCTAGTTGAAGAAAGTTAGAAAAACTTACAAAATTCCAAGTTTTGCATAAGGTTTCTCTTTTGTTCTTCAACTTTTTCTCTCAACCTTTCTTTGTAATATGTTATTGTGGCTTAACCTAATGAAAGAAAATGAAATAAAATAATATATACCCCCACACTTGGCCGAATTTGAGGAAATATAATATCTAGATATTTTATTTTTTGTTTCAATTAATTAAATGGAAAATGATTTACTAAACTTTTGGTATTGATCATTAAAGCATTTAATGAAAACCAACAAGTGTTACAAATCATATAAGGCCATTTTATAACTTTAATCACGAAAAAGTATATTTACAATTTAATTAATTTAACCATTTAACATTTAAATAATTAAATAATTAAATACAAATATCTTAAATATATGTATTATATTTACATTAAATAATCCAAATACATAAATATTAATGATATATGTCAAATATCATAATTTGACATTTAATTAATGTGTATTTAATAAAATCATTCATTAAATACAAATACACATTAATTAGGAAATGACCATTAGGTCCTTTCGCGTGTATCTTTTGTTTAACCGTTAAACGATTTATAAATAATCAATATTATTCATAAAAGTTTCCATAGTGCTCTACGAGTATATTTCATGAGTGAGACTCTCTAGGTTTAGGCATATCCGTCATAAAATCTAATTTCGTGACCATAATCTACCCATCCGTAAATTATGATGAACACGGATAAACTCACTGAACCATACAGGTCGAGGTCATTGCATACGTATAATCCCTCCATCACAGGTATCCGGATTATTCCAGAGATATAGATATTAACGTCAAATCTCTATAGATATAATCATGTCGACGTTTCTATTAGCAATCTTTTAATAACACTTAGAACTCACTTCTACAGTGTACCAGTGTACCACATGCCCATGGATTTAATAGATTGCTAATTCCATATTGAATACATATGCTATATACACAAAACTGACAGATCCTTTCTTGATACACACAGGATATCCTGAACATCAGTCCGCACCCAACGAACATGCGGAGGTCTGATCTAAATAGCTCGGTGATGTGACTGCCATCAAAGTGTGGAGGATAACTCATATATCCACAGTGGTATCTCAAGTCAAAGAATCACTATGCTCACTCAACCCGAGAAGATTCTTATTGACGTTGGTGTACCATCCATTAAGAATCTTTAGTGAGTCGCTCAGTGTTTATCCGCTATAAACACCTACACTTCTATACGAGTCTCCAAGACTCATGGCTCATTGAGAAACCATTGGAATCCAAGATTCCATAGGACATGTACCAGTCTCAATGGGTTTACTTTACTGACCAAATAGTGTAAACTTTGACCATGAATTGTCTAAGAATGACAACGTCATGATACAACTCAATGTCAGTTGCGACGCTTTTGCAAAATTATCATAACTAATCATTCTAAGGTCAATTACGTCTTTACTATATATAAAGAGATGTTATATAATAGAAACTATTTATTTTATTCATAATAAAATGTTACATAAGTATTTACTGGGAAATAAATAAGAAAATTGGCGCCCTGAACACCAACCCTAACAGTACTAACACTTCACCTGTAGTATGGAGGTTGTGTCGGTTGAACTAATTTGTGGTCTTTGGATGTATGCTAGACCTGAAGCCATACTGTGTTGCCTGGATTAGATGGATGCCCCTTTGATGTCAACTGGGGAAAGTGGCATTCATTCCATGTCATTTAGAAAAGATGTCATAGATGGAGGGTGCCTCTTTGTCGACTGGGTCTATTGGAAGTCAATGAGTATATTCATATGTCAACTCAAGGGAGAACGCTGCTTTGTGTGTCGACTGAGCTAAACATGCACCTTTCATTGTCATTTGAAGAACATGAATGTTTCTAATCTTGGTCTAGGGTGTGGAAGGCTAACCTTTTCCAAGAGACCTCAACTTCTTCCTCATATGAATACAGAAGTTCCACATGCTATGGTTAGGTTTTTCCTTTCTTACGCGTTGAGCCTAGTTGGGTTCCATGAGATGGGTCTAAATGGTTTTGGGCCTATAATCGCTTGCTACTATAGCCCTAATGAGTGTTTCGAGGTAGGCATAAATGATGTTTGGAGGCATATTTTCTCGTATTCTCAAAAAAATCTATCGTTTAGCAAGTTGGAAGAGCTATATTATTCTTCAAGGTAGTCATCATTCCTCTTCTCATATTCTTCAGTTCCTTCAAAGTATTCATAGTAAGATTCACATTGTTCTTGATCATTTAGATGATTTGATCTATTAGGGTTTATTAGCGTATGAGAATTGTGTTCTTGGTATTATGGTTGTTTAATCTTTAAAATGTAAAGACTTATAAGATTGAGTTGTTTGTAGGCTTGAAACACAACGTAGTTATCTGAACTTATGTCGAGTGATAGTGTAATGGGTTCTAGTGACACCAATATAGAGACGTATGATGGGTCCCCCGATAGGTTCTCTAGATCTCCAAGTGAGCGTCTAGAGAAAATGCCAATTTTTAACTGTCGTATGGACGTTCAGGTGAGGCAAGGATGCTGACAATAGTCGGGCCCCCTTTAGGAATACCGAAGGATGTTCGACCACTTAGGACTTTACCTGTCTTGGGAGAGTCGAGTGGGACTCTAATCACAAGTGAACCAACAAATATTTTGACTAGAAATCATACTAGTCGAGTGACCGAGCAATCAATAAGAAAGATGAGGCTGAGGTATAGGTTCTCTTTGTCGATAGAGGTTCGGCTTGCCAGGTTGAGTGAAAGAATTGACTACAAGGTCTCTGGGTGGATAGGGTTTTATGAGCGTCCATTTGTTGATGGATTGAGATTTTTTATGCCTAAGTTAGTCTAAGAGGTGCTAAATCACTACGAATTGGCCCCTTCACAGTTGATGCCCAATACCTGGAGGATTTTACTATTGAATGAGTGCATGAATTTGAGTTAGAGATTGATTTTGGAGTGAGAGATCTATTGTACACCTACTACCTCATAGAGCACCTGCCTGATTGGGAAGTTGGTGATCACAATTATTTATGGCACTCAAAATAGTGTCGTACCTTTTTCTTTATTGTCACCAGAGCCAATACCATCTTCTCAATCATAATGTATCAAGTTTCAGCATCTAACAACATCTTACTTGTGTAATATATGAGTTGTTACTTCTTATTTTCTTCTTTGACCAAAATTGTGCTCATGGCTACTTCTGACACGGCTATGTATAGATACGAGTCCCCTCCTTAAGCTGGTGCTACAAATGTGGGGCCTCTGTTTATATATGTTTTGATTTGTTTTAGGGCCTAACTATGTTCTTCTCCCCACGCTAATATTTTTGATCGTTTGACATTGTTTAAGAAAAACTTTCATTTATCAGATATTTTGGACACAAACCATCTCAGAGCTGCTATCTTTCCTGCCATACTCTGAACCTATCAGAGTGTCCGGGGGTTCCTCAATTACTGATATGGCCTGGAGCCGAGTCAGGCTTGTTTTGATCCCCTCATCCTCACAATGTGGCATATGAACAACCTCGTTGATACCCCCGAATGCACATTTCAGATGGTTTACCTTCATTTGGTATCTCCTGAATATAGCGAAGCACTCTTCCGTGTCTCGGATATGGTCAGAGGGTTCCTTGCTCTTTATCACCATATTGTCTATTTAAGCTTCAACTGTATATCCGATCAGGCCTCAGAACATTTTGTTGATCAACCTTTGATAAGTGGCTCCCACATTTTTCAATCTAAAAAACATCACTTTATAGTAGAACAACCCTCTTTCGGTGATGAAAGCGGTGTGTATCATGTTTTTCTCATTTATTTGGATCTAATTATAACCCGGTTATTATAGGCACTGCATTTTTGCATATAAGTCCCGATGATGAGCCTCGTGCGGAGGCACTACTTTTTAAGTCGAGGAAGTCGCGGGAAACGGACGTCGGAAGGGAAGAGTCAGACATTGACATCTTGTTGGATTCAATTCACTTGTTTAGCTTTGGGTTTGCTCGTTGGACCTCCGTTTCAAAATTATCCTTGGCCCAAAACCCCCGCAACCCACACTAAGCCCACCAAAACACTAAGCCCACGCCCATAAGCCCATAAAACCAAACCAAATCACACACCAAGCCCACCTAGAGTCTACCCCACGCCCATTAACAACAAAGCCACCCCTCCACCAACTTATTCAAGCCATTTAATAGCCTCCTCAAAAGCCACCTCCTAATAAATAGCCTCCCCCACCAAGTCAAACACAATACATCAAGCCTCCACCAAACAAACCCCACAACATTTAACAAAGCCACCTCACATCCCATTTTCAACATCAATCATCCACCAAACTACAAGAATTAGCCTCCCAATTAATGACCTTCACTAATGATAGCCTACCCAACTAATGCACCAACATTTACCTATAAAAAAGACTAAAATCCATCCATTCTACCCCTAGCCGATTCTTACGAAAACACAAAGAAATATAAGCCAAGGTATTCACGCCCAAAACACCTTTAAGCTCATCTCTATTGCCACAACAAACAACCAGTGAACTGCCCTCAATCTCACGCCTAAACACTGCCAGAAGACCAGCCCCATTCACGCCTAAAACACTGTCTGAAACACAACCCCATTCACACCAGAAACACTGTCTGAAACACAGTCTCTGAACACGCCCAACAGCCCCTGAATTCAGCCCCTGAACACACCCAACAACCCCTGAAGTCAGCCCCTGAACACACCCAGAGAGCCCCTGAAGGCAGCCCCTGAACACGCCCAAACCAGCCCCTGAACACCCCCAACAGCCCCTGAAGTCAGCCCCTGAACATGCCCAACAGTCCCTGAAGTCAGCCCCTGAACACGCCTAAAACACTGCTTGAAACACAGCCCATGAACACGCCCAACAGCCCCTGAGACAGCCCCTGTAACCACCAAAAATACCCCTGAAACAGACCCTGAAACAGCCCCTGAAAAATCCCCTGAGATAGCCCCTGACCACCGAAAACAGTCCCTTAACACAACAAAAATAGTGACAAAAAAACAACAGAAAAACAGCAGCCCAAACAGCGAAACAGCGAAGGAAAATGTTGAACCAGTGAACCGGAGGAGTTACAGAGCATCAACCCTTCCGACGGCCGTGTAACGCACTTCCGAGAGACGAATTAAGAGGTTAGACCTGAGGGCACCCATCTTATTTATCCTCATTTATTTTTATTTATTTTTCTACTTTATTTCGCATGAGTATTGTGGATTGGTATATGATATGACTTTGGGATGAATGGAATATGTGTTCCCTCTTGTGGTATATCAGATGGAAACCCAGACGTAAATTCCGTAGCCGAATCCGAATGGATGGTAATGCGGTTTGCACTTGGGAAACAACTCCACGTACCGTTTGAGGGACACACATATTTCGTTCATCAAACCATGTATTTGAGCATGATTTAACCGTTAGTATGTTATTTCTTTATGCATGATTTAGTTGTTTTCTTTCGTATTAGGAAATTAATTTACGTTTATGTTTAAGTTATTATATATTTTTTCGTGTTTGATAATTCCATATGCTCATGAAATTATTGTGTGTTAATGTGTGTTTGCCGTATTTCGACTTACTGTTAAAGCATGCAAACTAGATATAGGTTGCTCTTGAGAATGTATGTTGCGTAGATTCGGTTAAGTTATTGCACAAATTATTTCATTACAAGTGGCATAAGTAAGGGACCATTCCGAACCCAACGATTTGAGGTCTTCCCTTGCGAGGGGTGAGTGCGGCCTTAAATCATTTTCCCAGTTCACACTGGGTGGCGACTCCATGTTATTTCTCCGGTTTAGTTCCCCTGTGGGACTAATCCGTACTCCCAACCAGGCCGTGAGCCTGGAACAACGTCGCTGATTTATGTGTCCTACAGTCTAGCGACTCCACTGCGGATAGAGAATCTGCCCCGAAATAATGTCTTGTAATGTTTGTGATTTGTGCTTTAATTAACCATGTCTACAGTGGGTTGAAGGGGTTTAATCAAAGGCATTATTAAGGCTAGGTGATGATTTGATGTCTTCCTTCATTCACTACCTTTCTATAAGGAAAAGATGTGAAGGCACCTAAATAATCAGTACCCGTAGTTCACTATGACAGACTAATTTGGAGGACTTGTTGTTTATTCCTGTCACCAAGGCGATAAGAGCCTAAGAGGCTTGGGTATTTAAGAAAGTTCGCTCCACCCTCCCTCTGGGGAATCTTTAATAGGAAATCCATTTGATAGTCAGTCATACACTATAACTCGTTGGCATGTACCTTACGGTATAAAAAAGGTGCGCTCACTTGGTCGCTCGAACCCTTGAGTGGGGAGTCCTAGTTATGGGCAATCCTTCGTCAACGGGAGCCTTTGTCTACACCCCCGTAAACTCACATGTGAACCATAGTTATATGACCAATAGAAATGATTTCTTTATGCTTGTGTTTAGGACCATCATCATTTGGATTCAGTTGGACTTCTTGTCAAGAGATGTGAACTTGTTGGGCCATTTAAACTGGGACAAGTTTGTGTCCTTTGACAATTGGGCCAAAAGCTTTTAAAATGCCGATGGGCCATTTCGTATTTGGGCCTCTTATCATTTGAAGTTTTTTAGCCATGTTATCGCAAAAGTGTAAACTTGTTGGGCCTTTTCAACTGGGACAAGTTTGCACGTCGCAATAGTATGATTGAGTGCTTTAAAATGATAATTGGCTGACTTATATATCTCATACATCACACGCATCTCATGAATACACGCATCATGTCAATCCCGTGTCTTAAAAGCCATCATAGATATCTGTTGGGTTAAGAAAAAGAAGTTAGAGCATTCATTGGGGAAATTCAGTACATCAATCGGTTCATCGCCAAGTTGAGGAAGGACCAGCCAGTGAAATAGAATGAGTAATGCCAGGAATCATTCGACAAGATCATAGAATATTTGGTGAAACCTCCTATCTTGAAACCTCCAAGACTGGGCAAACCCTTGGTACTATATTTGGTCATTGAACCCGAAGCGCTGGGGGCGATGATGGTACAATCGGATGAGATGGGGGTGGAGCATGCAGTCTACTACCTCAGTAAGTGGTACTATGATATTCAACGATACTTAGAACATGGGGAATTCTCAGAAGAAGCGAGCAGAAAGGACAAAATAGCTATTCAGAATTTGGCTTCTCAGTATGTGAGTCTGAAAGGAGAACTCTACAAGAGACAAGCGAATGGCATTCAGCTAAAGTGTTTGAGAAAAGAAGAGGCTCAGAAGGTGATGGAAGAAATACATGCTAGAGTATGTGGACCACACATGAATGGGTTGAATTTGTCTCACAAGATAGTAAGACAAGGTTTCTATTGGTCAAATATGGAAGCTAACTGCGCGAAGCTAGTAAAGCATTGTCATGATTGTCAAGCACACGGTAACTTGAACCATCTGCCTCACACAGAGTTGCATGGGTTGTCAGAGCCGTGGCTTTTCTCAGCATGGGGAATCGACATGATCAGAGAAATTCGACCAAACGCATTGAATGGACATCGCTTCATAGTGGTGGCAGTGGATTACTTTTCAAAATGGGTGGAAGCCGAGTCATTTCGCAATATCACAGCGAAGCAGATGGTAAGGTTCATAGCTCGAAATCTCTTATGCCGGTATGGAATGCCGCATCATGTAGTAACAGACAATGGAGTACAGTTTCAGGGAGAAATGAAGGCGATGTTACAGAAGTATGGGATAGGACATCACAAGTCGTCACCTTACAGACCGCAGGCAAATGGGGCAGTCGAGGCAGCCAACAAGACAATGAAGACGATTTTAGCCAAGATGGCAGAGAACTACATAGATTGGGCTGATAAGTTACCGTACGCCCTGTGGGGGTACAGAACTTCTGTGAGAACTACAATAGGAGCCACGCCTTATTCTTTGGTCTACGAAATGGAAGCAGTACTGCCGGTGGAAGTTGAGATACAGTCCATGCGGGTATTAGTAGAAGCAGAGTTACCTGAACAAGAGTATGTCTCACAGAGATTCGAACAGTTGGCATTGATGGATGAGAAAAGAATGAACTCTTTACATCATATGCAGTTATACCAGAAAAGGTTGGCTCGAGCATTCAACAAGAAGATGCGCCCTACCAAAATAAAAAAGGGTGACCTGGTACTCAAACAGTCGAAGCCGTCGACAACAGACCCGAGAGGAAAGTTCAGACCAAACTGGGAAGGACCCTACGTCGTCCAGAAGGTGATGAGAAATGGGGCAGTGAGACTGTCAAATTTGGAAGGGAATGAGTTCACCGAACCGATCAATATGGATAGATTGAAGCAGTACATTGACTGAAGAAGGGAAGACCGAACAGTCACCAAGGGAATTGGCGGAAGACCTAACACAATGGGATAGGAAACTCATTCATGTATGCATACATGTAACATATTTTGCATTCCTTTTTGTGTTTTTCTTGTCTTGTATTCACAGGTTTCAAAGAAGAAAAAGAGAAAGCGGCAAAGACGAGCCAATCAGAAGCAGCAACAGCACAATATCAGTTATTGGGTAGGAATCACAGGGTTGAGGCCTATATCAATAAGAGTTTCGGGAATGGATCGCAGGGGGCGAAGCCTACATTATCAGCGGATTAGGAAGAATTCCATGGAGTAAGTGAGTGAAAAAAAAACTAAACAAAAAGGAGAGAGAGAAATCTTTGATAGTCTGCATATGTCCAGTGATGACATTGTTTGCTGTAGGGAGAAACCTTAGAAACGATAAGTGCGAGATGTACTCTCATCCGGTATTCTGAGTAGTTGATCTCAGCTAGACTCGTGAGCACTTGATTACGGGATCTCAGCAGTAGAAACTTAAGTGGTTGGCGAGATGACTGGTTGAAGAGATGGTGGATCAGTGAATGACCGTTGGCCTAGATGTCCATCCTGGTTTACTTATGCTACGATATATGATATGGTTGGAAACTGTAGGCACTGCATTTTTGCATATAAGTCCCTATGATGAGTCTCACATGGAGACACTACCTCTTTAAATTGTGGAAGTCGCGGGAAACGGACGTCGGAAGGGAAGAGTCAAGAATTGACATCTTATTGGATTTAATTCGCTTGTTTAGCTTCGGGTTTGCTTGTTGGACCTCTGTTTTAAAACACATCCCTAGCCCAAAACCAAAGCCACACGCCCACCTAGCCCAAAACTATAGCCACACGCCCATCTAGCCCAAAACTAAAGCCACACGCCCACCTAGCCCAAGCCCATCAAATCACATCCAATAATAATTAAAACATTTAAAACACATGTCAAAAATTAAATTAAATCAAATTAAATGAAATGAAATCAAATAAAATCAAGATAAATCACATATCTAATTAAAAGAAATCAAATCAAATTTAAACAAATCATATCCCTAATTAAATCGATACTTTCATTGTGATATACTAATTAGGAGATATCACCATTGATTGCATGATCTCTTTCCTTCCCATGTAAGGAAAACCCTAGCCTTTGCCTATAAAAAGAAGCCTAAACCCAACCTTGAAACCCATAGCTTATTCTCACGAAATCAACACTAATGTTCTAAGCCTCTCAAACTCCACGCACACATAAGCCACTGCCCATTCATCACTCAGCACACTCACATAAGCAACCTCTCAAACTCCACACACACATAAGCCACTGCCCCTTCACCACGTAAACCCTTCACGCATATTGCCATACACCCACGCCACCTGCCTTCAACTTCTTCACGTAACAAGCCTTCAAACTGCCACTCACTTCACGCCATTAGCCTGCCTTCAGCGCATAATCAACACCCATCATCAAAAACAGCCCCTGAAACATAGCCTAAACATCACCGAAAATAACCCTTGAAACATAGCCTATGACCACCGAAAAAAGCCCCTGAAACACAGCTTAAACATCACCGAAAACAACCCATGAAACACAGCCTCTGACCACCAAAAATAGCCTCTGAAACACAACCTCTGACCAGTGAAAATAGCCCCTGAAACACAACCTAAACATCACCGAAAATAGCCCCTAAAACACAGCCTCTGACCACTGAAAACATCCCCTGAAACACAGACTCTAACAAGCGAAAATAGCCCCTGAAACACAGCCTCTGATCACCAAAAACAGCCCCTGAAACACAGCCCCTGACCACCAAAAATAGCCCCTGAAACACAGCCTAAACATCACCAAAAATAGCCCCTAAAACACAGCCTCTGACCACCAAAAACAGCCCCTGAAAAACAGCCTCTAACCAGCGAAAATAGCCTCTGAAACACAGCCTCTGATCACCAAAAACAGCCTCTGAAACACAGCCTCTGATCACCAAAAACAGCCCCTGAAACACAGCCCCTGACCACCGAAAACAGACCCTGAAACACAGCCCCTGACCATTGAAAACATCCCCTGAAACATGACCCATGACCACTGCAAAACACCCCTGAAACATAGCCCCCTGACCACCGCAAAACACCTTGAAAACACAGCCCTAATTCACGCACCAACAGCCTTAAACAGCAGCCCCAATTCACACCAAAAACAACACCAAAACTACAGCCCAAACAGTGAAAACCGAAACCCTTAATACCTTCAAAAATGCAAAATAGTCCCTTATTACCGCAAAGATAGTGACCAGAAAATACAGTTAAAACAACAGTGAAACAGAGTAAAACAACAGCCGAAACAGCAAAACAGCAAAGGAAAACATTGAACCAGTGAACCAGAGGAGTTGCAGAGTATCAACCCTTCCGACGGACGTGTAACGCACTTCCGAAGACGACTTAAGAGGTTAGACCTGAGGGCACCATTTTTTATTTATTTCCGCTTATTTCTTTTATTTTTCCAATATTTCTTCGCATGGTGTGGGACACAAGAATTGGGCGACGCATGCTGTCCCGGGCTCGCAGCCCGGTCGGGAGTACGGAGTAGCCACGGGGGACTAAACCGGAGAATAATGGAGTCGCCACCCGGTGTGAAATGAGAAAATGGGATTTAAGGCCGCACTTACCCCTCGCAAGGGAAGACCTTAAACCGTTGGGTTCGGAATGGTCCCTTACTTATGCCACTTGTAATGAAAGGATTTATGTAATAATTTAATCAGGCTTAAGTAACACTTATTTCCAAGAGTATCATGCTTCTAAATTCACATGTACAAAATAAAACTTACACCTAAATTTACATATATTTCACATCTAAGATTGCATGCTTGAAAGTACATCAAAGTAACGACGAACATACAACTTCATTGGCATATTATATTCAGGAAAACACAAGCACCCATACTAACCACACAAGCACACATGTGAGCACCTTCCCAAGTGGTATGTGGAATTGTATCCCAAGTACAGCCCGTACTACCGTCCATTCGGAATCGGCTACGGAATTAATGTCTGGGTTTCCATCCGATATACCACAAGAAATAATACTCAAATGTTATCATGACATAGGTATATGAATTGTAATATGTTAAACACATTGTACTCATACATGTGGGGAATACAGATGAATCACCAACACAATCTTGCGTAATACAGAGGGGCAATCAAGTTCATCATACGTAGGGATAGCTACTAGGAAAACTATGCATGAAATCTGACGAAAATGGACTCAGTTCAGTGGGTGCGCGTTCGCGTAGCGTTTGAAAATGCGTTCGAATGGTAAACAGAAGGTTCACGTTCGTATAGCGTTCGAGAACGCGTTCGAACGGAACCAGACCTGATGCATGATAAGACTAAGAAAGTGCGCGCGCGTTCGCGTAGCGTTCTAGAACGCGTTCGAACGGTAAACAGAAGGTTCACGTTCGTATAGCGTTCGAGAACGTGTTCGAACGGAACCAGACCTGATGTGTGATAAGAATAAGAAAGTGCGTGCGCGTTCGCGTAGCGTTCGAGAACGTGTTCAAATGGTAAATAGAAGTTTCGCGTTCGTGTAGCGTTCGAACGGAACCAGGCCTAATGCATGCAACACAAAGAATAAAGACAATAATGTCAAGCTCAGTATGTCCGATTGAACATATCTTGCATTCAACCGAACACACATCAACCGGCGCGGCAAAGCATCATGGTAAAGGGCTTTAACCCTTCCCCATAGGGAATCTTTCATTGCACTTACTAAGCCCATGCGCTCGATTGAATCATGCATACAAAGAATTAAAAACAATAATATCAAACTTAGTATGCCCGATTGAACGTATCTTGCATTCAACCGAACACATATCAACCGATACAGCAAAGCATCGTGGTAAAGGGCTTTAACCCCTCCCCATAGGGGATCTTTCATTGCACTTACTAAGCCCATGCGCTCGATTCAATCATGCATACAAAGAATTAAAAAACAATAATATCAAACTTAGTATGCCCGATTGAATGTATCTTGCATTCAACCAAACACACATCAACCGGTGCGGCAAAGCATCGTGGTAAAGGGCTTTAACCCCTCCCCATAGGGGATTTTTCATTGTACTTACTAAGCCCATGCGCTCGATTAAATCATGCATAAATAAGCAACATGCAGAATTCAAGTGACGAAAAATAAATAAACCAAAGCAACACAAAACAAAAGAGGGTGCCGTTTACTCAAGCGGTACGTGGAGTTGTATCCCGAGTACAGATCATACTACTGTCCATTCGGAATCGGCTATGAAATTTATGTCCGGGTTTCCATCCGATATACCGCGAGAGTTGACACATCTCTCATTTTATTCCAAAGCCACAACATACAACATCTCATAATTCATGCATATTTATCTACTCAAGGGCCACAACATGCATTTCAACATGACAATCATGCAAGCGATACTCAATAAATAATATAAATAAAACGGAAAACGAGTGTGGAAAATACCCTCAGGTCTAACCTTTTTGCCAACTTTCAGGCTTGCATTTCACGGACGTCGGAAGGGTACAGATCCTCAACTTCTCCGGTTCACTGGTTTAGTGTCCTAGCTCACTATTTTGCTATTTTGCTTGCTGTTCGGTCTCCGTTCTGCTGCTGTTCGGTCTCTGCTTTGCTACTCACTGTTCAGGTCACTTGTTTTGACGTTTCAACTGACTGTTCCGAGTTTTTTTGTGGGTTTTTAGTGTAGTCTTGTGTGATTATTTTAAGGATTATGAATGCAGTTTTTATGTTACTGTTTTGAGGATTTTAAGGACCGTTTTAAGAGGATTTGGGTACTGTTTTGGGGGTGTATTTTCGGTGATGTGTGGGGAGTTTATGGAGTTGGTTTTCAGTGATGGTTAGGGGCTGTTCGGGATGTATTTTGGTCAAGGCAACGAGGGTTCTTTGGTTTGTGATCTTCGGTTATTGAGAGTGAGGGAGAGTTGTGTCAATAAGCTTGGGTGTTTCTTGTGTGAATGAACTAGGAGAGGCTTTTTCTTGTATCAATGAGCTAGGACCTGCATGTCTTGGTTATGGGTTGTTTATATAGAGAATGGCTAGGGCTTCACCTTGTCTCACAAGGAAGGGATTTGATTTTGTGTTGAGCAAGGAAAGTCAAAGATTGAGGGGGGACAAATTTGGTTTAGATTAGGAATACAATATCTTTAATTTGTTATAATTGATTTTAATTAGGCATGACATCTTTTTTAATTTATTATGTGATTTGTTTAGTTAGGAAGTTAATATATTTGATTTGTCTTAATTATGTATGATTATATTATGTTTTATTTAATTGGTAAATGGTTTAAATATTTTATTTAATTCAAATACATTATTAATATTTACCTTAATATTTAATTTAATTTCCCATGTGTTTTAAATGTGTTTTATTATTTGGGATGTGTTTTATGGGCTTTGGGGGGCTAATTGGGCTTGGGTGCGAGGCTAGCAGCAAAACCAGAAACACCGATGCCGTTTGAACACCCATTCGAATGCTACACAAACGTCCGCAATCTGCTTGACGTTTGAACGAAGTAACGAATGCAGCACTAACGAAGACAGTGAACTTGCGAAATGAATCTGATGACGTACTTATTCTGAATTTCCCATTCCAACCTCCATTTCCCGCAATATCCTTAGCTAAAAAGATAATGCCTCCAACTGAGACTCATCATCGGGTTTCACATGCGAAAATGCAATGCCTACAGTCGGCCCCACTTTGATGGGACTTGTGCAGTGTGTGACTTTGAACAATCCTATCAAAGTTATGCAATGCATGTTCACTTACCTGGCTCGGCTGCTGCCTCGAGCTGAGTTGGTGCTGCAGCGGACCTCGATCCTGGGACGCATCCCAATAACTGCAACCGACAATGGGGGCACCTCGACCCAATACCGCTGACAATAGGGACCTCGCCCTCAAACTGATGATGTAGTGGGCACCTCGACCCGGAACTACAACCGACAATGGGGGCACCTCGACCCTGGGCACCTAGACCCAACACCGCTGACCGTAGGGTCCTCGCCCTCGAACTGATGATGTAGTGGGTACCTCGACCTGGGCACCTCGACCCTGGGCACCTCGACCCGGAACTACAACCGACAACGGGGGCACCTCGACCCAACACCGCTGACCATAGGGACCTCACCCTCGAACTGATGATGTAGTGGGTACCTCGACCCTGGGCACCTCGACCCGGAGCTACAACCGACAACGGGGACCTCGCCCTCAAGATGATATGGGCCTCGCCCTCAAGCCGACATGATATGGGTGTTGGATAATATGACCCATAGCGTCACTATTTGTACAGATCACGGTGTTGTTGTACAAATTAACTATGTGACAAGGAAATTGCACTCTCATCATTTGTGATTAGATCACCATAGATGTATAAATGAAGAGAGGTCCATATGATTAGTTCCTGGATTGAGATGATATGAGACAGTATCAATCCCCAAAGGATTAATCATTAAATATCCCTAGCCGAAGTATTATCGAGACTGGACATCGATAATGCGGAATAGGCTAGTATTGCACTTGTGCGCGTTGTGAGGGCACAACGGCATAGTTCTCATATATATAAGTATTGGATACTTATGCAAGTGCGATAGGAGGTTGTGTTTCACCGATGGTACGGGAAACAGCTTCGCTCTGGATAGACCCCTCGGAATCCCATTGGTATTATGACTATGTGTCTATGGGAGGCCGAAATCGAGGTAGGTGTGTATAGTCTTAACCTGAGACTTGCATCGCTAATACTTGCGATAATCGGTTGACTTTGGTCTTGGTGGTACAGGGCTTTAACCGGTTCTGTGTACACCGCTTCTGGGTTTATCAGAGAGTCGTAGTGTATTGGGTGTGATGTCGAGACGAAAGTGTCACTTCAGTCATATTGGAGTTGATGTCACGCAGGATACGGTACTAGTGCTCTTGAGTGTTGCGCAACCAATCGGGATATTGTGACCAGGTCATGTATATCCGATTATAGAGACTATGTTACCAGACATCCGACATGTGCTTCGGACGGGGCAGACACTTATCCAGCCCCAGCCCTAGCACGTGATTATCCGATACTGGGCCGATATACACAATACTACGGTATACTACGCTTGATACAGATCTATATATTCCTGTAAGAATATTTCTGGAGAATTGGGTAGGCATGGCGTTTTGCTAGAGGCTAACCTTGTCTTGTAAGTCGATATAAACGTAGTACGAGGTACTTACGTGTTCGGACAGTCCGACGATCGTATTTACTGCCAACATATCCGGAGATCTCATGGGTCGGTTCCTGAAGATTCACCGATGACGTATTACTCGCACTTTGATTAATCTGGGATTAATTAGAAGAGAGAGATAGAATTAATCTGGGATTAATTCGATGAGAGAGAAAATTAATCTGGGATTAATTACGGAGATATTTTATCTCGGATAAAATATCGTTAAAGAGAAGAGAACGATTAATTTGGAATTAATCGATAAAATTAATATATTGATATATTAATCGAAATTGGATTTCGACGCGGAATTAAAATTAGATTTTAATTCGGGCGAACGAATTAATTTAGAATTAATTCGTTAGCGACGTGAATAGTGAATTCGCTAGGCGTAATCACTTAATTACGACGCGACGGAAAATTCGTTAATTTGGAATTAGCGAACCGAGCCCGAGAGGTGATTGCGAGCGCATTCACATTTCGAATTCGAGCGCGGCACGCGAGTCACATCAAGCGTCAAATCGCTAGTCGCGTCAATCGTCAAATTAATTGTCACTTTGAGTGATGTGACTTGACAATATGTCACTTTATTAAAGTGAATAGATGTGATGTGACTTAAAGTTAAAAGTTGAAATGATGGAAAAGCTTTATTGTTTTAACTTTTGACTTTTGAATTAAAAAAGATAAGATATATATATATTTTATTTATTTTACTTGGTAAATGAAATAAAAAATATATATATTAAAAATCTTTTTCTCTCTCTCACATGCAGTAAACGCACTCTCTTTTTCCCTCTTCTTCTTCCCTTCTTCTTCTCGGCTCACTGCCGATTTCTTCACCTTTTGTTCTGGTTTGACCGAGCATTTGAGAAGCAAAAGAAGAATATAAGTGCTACAACACACCTTGAGTGATACAAAGGTGATAGGGAAGTGAGTTTGTGAGCATGGAATCTCAAAGCTTGGAGCTTCAATGGAGTTCATGCATGGCCGATTCTTGGAGGTTCAAAGAGGACTAAAATCGCACAGCCCACTGCAAGGAGGAGCCACTGCCGTGAGCTTGGAGGGGACAAAATCGCACCTTGTTCTTCATTCATCAAAACCGAAATTCAATGTGAGTATATTCCGCACCTCCTTTGATGTGTTCATATGTGGTTTTTTATGCATGATTTTTGATCCTTGGGACTTTGATTTGAACACTTTCAATGGTATCAGAGCTTTTGATGCATGAAAACCGAATTAGGGTTCTTGAGCAAATTTGGGGCTTTTTGATTTTAGCTTGATTCTGACAAATTGATTCTTAAGAATGCTTATATTTGATTGAATTTGAGTTATATGTAATCAATTTGATAAAAAATTGATGGATTGATTTTCCCCAATTTGCTTATTTTTGGTCAAAACTTTAATTTGGGCAAACTCGATTTAGGCATGATTGGTTGGTTGAATTGTTGATGAAGTATGCTTGAATGAGGTTGAATTGAAGTTGTGCATGATCAATTTCAAGAAAATTGGATTAGATCAATTTTCCCCAATTCTTTAGGTTGAACATGAAACTTGAAATTGGGTAAAATGTGTTTGAGCATGTTTTAATTGAATTGGATGTTTAAGTATGCTTAGAACATGTTTAATTGAGATTGTGTGTGATCAATTTCGTGAAATTGGATTGGATTCAATTTTCCCCAAATTGAAGGCTTGGCCGAAAACTGCATAACCCTAATGTCTTGGTAATCTTGTTTTGTTTGATCATTGGATGACTTAAAACAATGGTTAATGTTGTTTTGAAGTTCAATTGGATTGAATTTTGATTTAGAACATTTTTCCCTTTAAAGTGGCTTGGCCGAATCTTAATGAACATGAAATTCATTGTGATTTTTTTTGTTTTAATTCATTGGATGAATTGAATTGATTTGGGAAATTAAGATTGTGGACTCATTGGATTGAAACCGAATCGAATTTAAAACCCCTAATTGCCGAGACTTGATAGCATGTTAATTGGGTTTGATTTTAATTGAATTGTGTTGGACACTATTTGGTTGTTAAAGTGCATGATTAATTAGGCTAATTGATGTTTTAGAAATGTTAATTGGGTAATTGATTATGTAATACACTTAGGTTAATTAATTGTGAAATTTGGAATTTTATAAGTTAATTAATTTGGGCTTGATTTTGGAAATTGGGCTTGTTAGGTTGTAATTGGGCTTTTGGGCTTTGTTGTAACAAAGTTGGGTTTAGGCAAAATTGGTTGGATCCAATTAGGCCCAAAACCGAATCCAAAAGGTCCAATTATGACTTAATGGACCTTAATTATTTAATTGGGCCTAATGGGCCAAAATTAATTTAAAGGCTTATGGGGTAACTCCCGGATTGGATTTTGGTTGTTCGGTTGATCCGAGTTGACCAAAAGTCCACGCCTATAGAAATTAATTAAAAGCCCATTGGACTTTAATTAAATAAAACATTAGATGTTAGTCGGGCTTTGAGACCCGTTGCGATTAAATTTGGAATTTAAGTCGTAAAGGTTCGTTAATAAAGGTGTAATATTTAATTTGGAATTAAATAATGAATTAGAATTAAATACGTATTAAATTGGATTTAATTATGTAATTTAATTTAATTCGTAGAAATTGTACTTTGAGTACGTGTTCGCAAAACGAGTTTGACTCGAACAAAAATCAAATCTTTGTTTGAACATTGGATGATCACTAATATTTAAGATTAATTAATTTGATTGATTGATTGATAACATGCTTGTATGAATACATGGTTGTGTGATGTTGAATAATGTATATCGGATGGATATTAGTCGGGTTGGGCGATTTTGGAAATTGTAATAAATTTGATTTATTAAATTGGACCTGCTTGTCCAGCCTTATCTCCTATTTCTTGTGTATTCTCTTCTCACCTATTCCCCTCCATGTAAAAGAGGTTTCTTTAGAAGTGTAGTGTAACGGGTAGAAGTAATACAAGTGCTAGCGGGAGAGAGAAAGTGAGAGATTTGATCTAGGATCAATGTAAAATATCCATCCGCATATCATTATTATTTTATTTCATACTCGCTTTATTGTGTTTAGAATGCATGCTTAAGGGTGTATGATGATGAGACCTTAACAAAGATAATTAAATTGGTAGCCAATTTGCACGCGAAAAACCCTCGTTAAATATCATGCGTTTTTCCTTCCATTGAGTGATTCTTACTCAAGATCCGAGATTGGCAGGGGTTGTTGGCCAAAGTCAAGCCCTTGTCCATCAAAGATGTGTTTTAATCACGAGGCTTTGTTCCATATCGGTGTCGTGTCCAAGTTGTGGTTTGTTGGCCAAAGTCAAGACCACTTCTTGTCCATTGACATTGATTACGAAGCTTCCATGTCAATGGGTCCGCGCTTGACTGGGATCACTAGGTTTGTTGTGCCAAAGCCAAGGCCTAGTTGATTCAGAGGAAAAAGGTTAGGGTATACATTCGATGTATAGGCATATATAAGATATATGTTTGGGACTTGGATGTCCACCTACTGGATCTAGGAGTTGGATAAGATCCAATTGATCTTAGAGATCTACCTAGTTAATTATCATACAATTTGTTGGCCAAAGTCAAGATTGTGTGATATTTAACAGGATCCTAGCCCACTAGGAAACACGGTTTCCCGAGTACTCGACAGAGGGTTAGAGGCTCGACGAAAAATAGTGGGAGGCAAGAATTGAATTTGCAATACTCGTTCAATTACTCACCGTATGCGCTCATTTAAATTATTTCGTCATTAGATTAAATGTTAGTTAGACTAATATTTAAATTGTTGTTTTGATTAAACAGTTGGACTGTATTATACTTGATTATATATAATTGGATTATATTAATCAATATATTTGAATTAATTAATTTCAGTTTACAGTTGATTTTATAATTGGATTATAGTAATCAATGTAATTGAGGTTAATTAATTTGGATTATATTTGATTATATAGTTGGACTATTATAATCATTATAATATATAAAGTACCACTAATCGTTGATTAAATAGTTGGACTATTGTAATCAAGATAAAATTGAAAAGTTGGATATTTAAAATATAATCTAGGATTAAAATATTTTAAATGATTTAATTTTCAAATTGGGAATAAATAATAAGTTACTTTATTTGATAAAATAACTCATTATACCTTAAGCCAAAATTAAGCAAGATAAGTAGAGCATAAAATCTTTAGAAGATTTTTGTGATGATGACTTTAATGCTTAATTTAATATACTTGTCATAAATCTAATTTTGGATTTAAGAAGTATTAAAATTGCAATTTATAATTCTTGGAGAATTAATTGGCTATTCATGTAAAGTCAAAGTTTGCAATTGGGCATGTAGCACGAGGTGCACATTCCTTTCAATATTCTAAAAACCCAAGGCTTGGCCTAAGGTTCCTAAAATATTGAAAAGGATAATTGACATATCCCAAAGTGACTACCATTTGGATATGGAAGACACGAAGGAATTAAAGAAAGGGCGAGGCTCTAACTTTAAAAATGTTTGTCTTAGTTATGTTCACAGCTAGTATTGAAATTAGATTTTAAATACTTAGTGTGGTACATAAAATATTATATTGATATTCAGAATCTGCTTTGAGCAGGATACTGACTTCAAGCTGAGATTGCTCTACGAATCGGAAACGGGACGAAAGTCGCTGTTTCGACCGTAGATACCTAAGTTTAGGAACTACCCTTCGGGTATGTACTTGAATTAGGAACTGTTATAATGTAACTAGTTTGACTAGAGACATTATCTCTTTATCAGTGTTTAATCCGTTGCGGATAAAACCTTTTATTATAGAACACTGAGTGTTTTATTATATAAAGATGATACTGAGATAAATATATTAGATATAAATAACAGAATTTATATTTTGAATATAAATAAAAATCTCAAACATATAAATTGACAAATAAATAGCTCAAATTGATTTGATAGAGACTTATTTGTGGCATTGTTGTCTAGGACACAATTTAACGAGACTCGTATATCCACACTTTTGAAGAGTGGATACTAGGACTGATTTGACTATTCAAATAAGGTCTGCGAATCTAGTTTATTAGGTAAAGTACCTAAAATACTATTTGCTTGGTAATAGTGTAAGTGCCACCGATCTGTTAGCCTTATTCATAGTGAAGTTAGTGGGCCCATATCTAGCTAGGCTAGATGTGAACATGAATATTTCGTGACCTTAACGGATGTGGCATCACGTTATGGTTATGTGTTTCTTTTGAAGAACACAAATCAGAAACTTTAAAGTTTCGACACGAAGTAAATAAACAGATCGGCTATAGTATTATTCCGCCACGGTAAGACCGTAATGGAAAATACTTAAGCAGTAAGTTTCGTACATACATGAAAGAGTACGGTATTCTTTCATATGAGGACTCCTCCCGAGACACGTCAGTTAGACGGTGTGTCCGAACGGATTAACGAATCATGTTAGACATGATAAGGTTAATCACGAGTCGATTTGAGCTACCATTTCCTTCAATAGGATATGTACTAACAGTGCAAAACTTATTAGAATAAGGTTCCATATAAATCTGTTTGACAGATATCGTATAGGATATGAACAGGAAAGAAACGAGGTTTCTCATTCCTGACAATTTGGGTATGCTAGGCATAACGTTTGGATGATACCAAACTAAGGACCCAAATTGGATAAGTGCCAATATAGGTTATCCTACGGGAAACCATAAGTATAGTACTTATACATCTCACATGAGAACAATGTGATTGTTGCTCTCCATGCGGTTTTCCTAAGAGGAATACCGATATGCAGTGGTAAGTGGGAGGATAGTATAACTCGATGAAAATCAGTAAGTAATACTGTTCTAGGCACTGAATCTTAATGGAACATATATAATTCATCAAGGATGAAACTATACCATTAATCTTCGAATACACAAGAACAAAGGAAGTGATACGAGGTATCGACTCCCTATTATGACAAAGTGTCATGAGTCCAAAATGGATTCCATGTATATCAATAAGTTTGGATACTAGTTGATGTACCACAAGGCATTGTGCCTATTGGTACTATAAGTCTTCAAGGAAGACGTACATGGATGGCAATATACCAACGTATAAAGCTAGGCTTTTAACGGAAATGTATCGTTATCGACATTGTGATTGATTACGATTCAACCTTTTACCTATTGCCACTGTAGATCCATTTGGATTGATGCTTGCTGACGCGAGCATAAGTTCTTGGAATTATCATTTTGATGCAATCATAATGGTGTATGATTTAATCAAAACGAAAATGATTCTAGTGTAAATAAGAGGGTTAGTGGGAGCGCACTGACAGTGGCTGTCCTATAAAATAATGATAATACGTCATTTTTTGGAAATGATATTCCCATAAAATAAATGTCGGCGAAAGCTTGGCTTTCGAAATACTCTCCGTGGAATTGTACATTGAAAAATGTACAAGACCTGGTGTATCATACGCTTTGAGCATATGGATTCACAAACAGGTCAATCCAAGTGATAGTCACTGGATTGAAGATTAAGAACATCTGTTAGTATCTGAGAGAACTAAAGATGTTGTCTTAAACTATGGAGATGGAGAACTTGAAGTGACTGGGATCACTGCTGCAAGTTTCCAAACCGGTAAATACTGCGGTACTATAAAGTTTGAACACTGGGACAGTGAGCTGGAAATATTCCGAGCAAGATAACTGTTGCCGAATTAACAACAAATGCGGATTATTGCTGCAGCTGAAGCAGCAATAGAAGCCATTTGGATCGATAATAAATCTAATTAGATTATATATAGTTCTGTTAGCAGCTGAGCTAGGCGTCAGCAAAGGCTAAAGAATTAAAGGTCTCATCGACGATCCAGATATATACTTCTATATCATCTGATTCGTTCGAATCATACATCGTGGCGATGTGATGATCGTGTAAATCGCGTCAGACGATAATTAAGCAAATCCGCTGACGAAAACCTTTCCTCAGCAATTTGAGCGAATTGTACATAGTTCGGGTGTTAGACACTCGAGTGACTGGCTATGTGCCAAGTGGGAGATTGTTGGATAATATGACCCATAGCGTCACTATTTGTACAGATCACGGTGTTGTTGTACAAATTAACTATGTGACAAGGAAATTGCACTCTCATCATTTGTGATTAGATCACCATAGATGTATAAATGAAGAGAGGTCCATATGATTAGTTCCTGGATTGAGATGATATGAGACAGTATCAATCCCCGAAGGATTAATCATTAATATCCCTAGCCGAAGTATTATCGAGACTGGACATCGATAATGCGGAATAGGCTAGTATTGCACTTGTGCGCGTTGTGAGGGCACAACGGCATAGTTCTCATATATATAAGTATTGGATACTTATGCAAGTGCGATAGGAGGTTGTGTTTCACCGATGGTACGGGAAACAGCTTCGCTCTGGATAGACCCCTCGGAATCCCATTGGTATTATGACTATGTGTCTATGGGAGGCCGAAATCGAGGTAGGTGTGTATAGTCTTAACCTGAGACTTGCATCGCTAATACTTGCGATAATCGGTTGACTTTGGTCTTGGTGGTACAGGGCTTTAACCGGTCTGTGTACACCGCTTCTGGGTTTATCAGAGAGTCGTAGTGTATTGGGTGTGATGTCGAGACGGAAGTGTCACTTCAGTCATATTGGAGTTGATGTCACGCAGGATACGGTACTAGTGCTCTTGAGTGTTGCGCAACCAATCGGGATATTGTGACCAGGTCATGTATATCCGATTATAGAGACTATGTTACCAGACATCCGACATGTGCTTCGGACGGGGCAGACACTTATCCAGCCCCAGCCCTAGCACGTGATTATCCGATACTGGGCCGATATACACAATACTACGGTATACTACGCTTGATACAGATCTATATATTCCTGTAAGAATATTTCTGGAGAATTGGGTAGGCATGGCGTTTTGCTAGAGGCTAACCTTGTCTTGTAAGTCGATATAAACGTAGTACGAGGTACTTACGTGTTCGGACAGTCCGACGATCGTATTTACTGCCAACATATCCGGAGATCTCATGGGTCGGTTCCTGAAGATTCACCGATGACGTATTACTCGCACTTTGATTAATCTGGGATTAATTAGAAGAGAGAGATAGAATTAATCTGGGATTAATTCGATGAGAGAGAAATTAATCTGGGATTAATTACGGAGATATTTTATCTCGGATAAAATATCGTTAAAGAGAGAGAACGATTAATTTGGAATTAATCGATAAAATTAATATATTTGATATATTAATCGAAATTGGATTTCGACGCGGAATTAAAATTAGATTTTAATTCGGGCGAACGAATTAATTTAGAATTAATTCGTTAGCGACGTGAATAGTGAATTCGCTAGGCGTAATCACTTAATTACGACGCGACGGAAAATTCGTTAATTTGGAATTAGCGAACCCGAGCCCGAGAGTGATTGCGAGCGCATTCGCATTTCGAATCGAGCGCGGCACGCGAGTCACATCAAGCGTCAAATCGCTAGTCGCGTCAATCGTCAAATTAATTGTCATTTTGAGTGATGTGACTTGACAATATGTCACTTTATAAAGTGAATAGATGTGATGTGACTTAAAGTTAAAAGTTGAAATGATGGAAAAGCTTTATTGTTTTAACTTTTGACTTTTGAATTAAAAAAGATAAGATATATATATATTTTATTATTTTACTTGGTAAATGAAATAAAAAATATATATATTAAAAAAATCTTTTTCTCTCTCTCACATGCAGTAAACGCACTCTCTTTTTCCCTCTTCTTCTTCCCTTCTTCTTCTCGGCTCACTGCCGATTTCTTCACCTTTTGTTCTGGTTTGACCGAGCATTTGAGAAGCAAAAGAAGAATATAAGTGCTAGCACACACCTTGAGTGATACAAAGGTGATAGGGAAGTGAGTTTGTGAGCATGGAATCTCAAAGCTTGGAGCTTCAATGGAGTTCATGCATGGCCGATTCTTGGAGGTTCAAAGAGGACTAAAATCGCACAGCCCACTGCAAGGAGGAGCCACTGCCGTGAGCTTGGAGGGGACAAAATCGCACCTTGTTCTTCATTCATCAAAACCGAAATTCAATGTGAGTATATTCCGCACCTCCTTTGATGTGTTCATACGTGGTTTTTTATGCATGATTTTTTATCCTTAGGACTTTGATTTGAACACTTTCAATGGGCCTCGCCCCCAAGCTGATATGGGCCTCGCCCTTTGGGACTCATCCCAAAAACTGAAATTACGCTGACGCTGTTTGGCTCATTCTGCCGCTTTCTCCTTTCTTCGAACTTGCGAACACAAAACGAAAACAAACACGAAGAGAATGCAATGTTACGTGTATGCATGAATGATTTTCTTATTCCGTTGGGTTAGGTCTTCTGCTAATTCCCGTGGTGACTGCTCGGTCTTCTCTCCCTCAGGCAAAATATTGCTTCAATCTGTCTACATTGATCGGCTCGGTGAACTCGTTTCCTTCCAGGTCTGATAACCTCAAGTCCCATTTCCCATTACCTTCTGCACTATGTAAGGTCCTTCCAGTTTGGCCTGAATTTTCCTCTCGGATCTGTCGTCGATGGCCTCGATTGCTTAAGTACCAAATCACCCTTTCTGATCTTGGTGGGGCGTACTTTCTTGTTGAATGCTCGGGCTAGTCTCTTCTGATACAACTGCATGTGATACAAACACTTCGTTCTCTTTTCATCCAATAGTGCTAACTGATCAAACCTCTGTGCGGCCCAATCCTGTTCCGGTAATTCTGCCTCTGTTAATACCCTCATAGACTGTATTTCCACTTCTACCGGCAATACTGCTTCCATTCCATAGACCAAAGAGTAAGGTGTGGCCCCTGTTGCGGTTCTTACTGATGTTCTGTACCCCCACAAAGCATACGGTAATTTCTCGGCCTAATCTCCGCAATTTTCTGTCATCTTGGCTAAAATTGTCTTTATAGTCTTGTTGGCTGCCTCAACTGCCCCATTTGCCTGCGGCCTATACGGTGATGACTTGTGGTGGCCTATACCATACCTCTGTAACATTGCCTTCGTCTCTCCTTGAAACTGAACTCCGTTGTCTGTCACTACATGATGCGGCATACCATACCGACAAATGAGGTTCCGAGCTATAAACTTTGCCATCTGCTTTGCTGTAACATTACGGAATGATTCGGCTCCCACCCACTTCGAGAAGTAATCTACTGCCACTACTATGAAGCGATGCCCATTTGATGCATTCGGTCGAATTTCCCCAATCATATCAATCCCCCATGCTGAGAAAGGCCACGGCTCTGACAACCCGTGCAATTCTGTGTGCGGTAAGTGATTCAAATTACCATGTACTTGACAGTCATGACAGTGCTTTACCATCTTCGCGCAGTCTGTTTCCATGGTTGACCAATAAAAACCTTGTCTCACTATCTTTCGGGACAGATTCAACCCGTTCATGTGCGGACCACATACCCCGTCGTGTATTTCTTCCATTACATGTTGAGCTTCTTTCTTTCTCAAACACTTCAACTGAATACCGTTTGCTTGCCTCTTGTACAGTTCCCCTTTCAAAGTCACATACTGGGAAGCTAACTTCTGGATGGCTATTCTATCTTTTCTGCCCGCCCCTTCCGGGAGTTCACCATGTTCCAGATACCTCTGAATGTCATAATACCAAGGTTTACCGTCGTCGACCTCAACTTCCAGAATTCTTTCTATCTCATAAACAGGTCTGCTTGCTGTTGCCAGTACCAACGGTCTCATCACTAGCTTTTCTGGATTTTCCCAAGTTGCTGCAAGTGTAGCCAATGCATCTGCCATCTGATTCTCTTCTCTCGGTAAGTGCTGAAACTTACACTCGGGGATAACCTGTGCCAACTTTCTGAGGTGAAAGAGGTAAGGCTTCAACCGTTCTTCTTTCAATTCCCATTCTCCTCGCATCTGCTGGACTACCAACATAGAATCCCCGTAGATTTCCACACTCCCGGCCTTCAAGGCTATCAATGCTGTCAAACCAAAAGCACATGCTTCATACTCGGCCATGTTATTAGTCACTCTGAATGTCAACCTCTTGACCAAAGGCAAAGTCTCTCCTTCGGGGGTCACTATCACGATCCCAATTCCGGCTCCCTTGTAATTCACTGCTCCGTCAAAATACATCTTCCATCTCTGAACTGTTATTGCTTGGATCTCTTCATCTGGAAACTCAAACTTATACTGATCCCCCTCAACAGGTTGCAATGCCAGAAACTCTGCTACTGCTCGCCCTTTGATCACTTGTGCTCTAGTCTTCCTCAATTGCCTCAACACTATATCCCCCTCAGTATTTTTTGCAGTCTCAACCACTTCTCTACAATCTGTCAAAACTTCCTTACCATTTTCCGCCATATCATTGTAGAAATGACCACTGCGCGCCATTCCCCTTACTTCTTCCTCATCACTGCTAGAGAAATCAAGCCAAAAGTTTTTTTCCTGCTCAAACTCATCTTCAATATTACTATCCCAGATTCCCAGGCAAAAGGCTTGAGGGTGAAAGGATTTCAGGACAAGGTCTTCTGGGAGGCCAGAATTGATCATATAGGCTGGTGGTGGTACGGTACGGTAGTTGGGTAAGGGGTTTCTGTGTGTGTCAGGCTGTTCTGTTTCTGGCTCAGGTATTTTCTTGGAGTCTATCAGGTCTTAGATTTCATGGCGGAGTCGGGCACAATTGTCGGTGTCATGGCCCTTTTGTTGGTGAAAGTGACAGTAAAGGCTTAGGTTATAATGTGATGGTAGGGGATTGGGTAATGGTTTGGCTTCCAAGGGTTTTAAGAGCCATTGCCTCTTCAATTTCTCTAGCACCTTGGACAGGGGCCTTCCCAAGTTGGAAAACTGCCGGTTCCGGATAGCGAAAATCTCAGCAGAAACGGGCTTTGCTCCCGATGTTCCCCCAATGGGCCTCTTGTTCAGACCAGGGAATTTTCTGTTTTCCGCCTCTTCGTCTTCAATGTCCATGACAGTCTCCCTCAACTGCCGAAAGTCTGTAATCATGGAGGTCATCCTCCTCAACTTGCTGTAAATGGAGGGCCTGGTGCCCTTGATAATCATTTTAATCCGGTCCTTCTCCGAGGGCCTAGTCTGCATCTTCAATAACTGACCCTTCCACCGGTCCACATACTCCTTAAAACTCTACTCCGCTTTCTGCTTAACATTCTCCAAATCACGGAGTGACAGATCAATCTCTAGGTCAGTGACATACTGCTTCAGGAAAGCATCGACCAACTCCCTCCAATCTTCCTTCACTTTCTTCTCCAAACTGTGGTACCACACCATGTGAGCTCCTTCGAGCGACATTCCAAACTGAGATAGGCCAACTGAACTCATGACTGATACAAACTGTCGGAGATGCACCCTCGGATCCCCATTCCCGTTAAACTTAGCCATATCAGGCATCTTGAACTGTGCCGGCAACTGTTCCTCGAAAGTCAGTGTGTCATAATCCAGCAAATCCTCTTTCTTACCCTTCATCTTGCGGGTAACCGACTCAATCTGATCCCGAAGTTTCTGTAACTCTGCCTGAGGCCCAGATACTCTGCCTGCTACATACTCTGCCATATCATCATCAAAAGTGGGGATATCATCCCCCAACCCATTCGGAGGCTCCTCACGCCTCACATTCTCAGAAATTCCCCCAGCACGGGGCACAGCCATACCAGCCACAAAAGTAGTCAAAGCTTGCAACTGTTCAGTGACCTTGGCGAGACTGTTCTCTAACTGATCCATTCGGGATACCTCATTACCAGATTCACTCATGACTGTTACTGTTCTTTTAATGAGCCTTGTCCCTTCTCTAACCCAAACGGTATCTATGATGTCTTTTTGAGACATAGAGGGTGTTAACATGATATATGTATGCATGAGGTGCATGAGATGCAGGTAACATATATAACATACTAAATTAAAATTAAAATTTTCAAACAAATCAGACTGTTATCATTTTAGAAGCTTTCGGGCTAATTGTTATAGGAGTGAACTCATCCCAGTTTAAATGGCCCAACGAGTTCACATCTCATGTCAAAGAGCCCGACTAAATCCAAATGGTAACGTTCCGAACACAAGCACAAAGTGGCCCATCAACACTTAGAAGCCTTTGGCCCAACCGTCATAAAATATGTTCTTGTCCCAGTTTAAATGGCCCAACAAGCCCATATCTTATGACAAATGGTCCAAATGGATCCAAACGATGATGTTCTCACACACAAGCATAAAAGATAATGCAAACATAAAGTAATAATTTCTACGGAATGGCCCATCAACATTTCAGAAGCTTTGGGCCCAATGGTCATAAGGTACGAACTCGCCCCAGTTTAAATGCCCAGCAAGTCCGCATTTCTGACAATGGTCCAACTGCATCCAAATGAGGATGGTCCACTAGCACATACTCAAGGAAATAATTGTTACTTTAACCATGCAAACCCGGTCTATGGGTAGGTTCGCAGGAGTATAGAGAAAGGCTCTCGTCAGCGAAGGATGGCCCACAACTAGGTCTCCCCAATCAAGGGTTCGAGCAACCAACTGAGCGCACCCCTTTTTATACACTAAGGTACGTGACAATGAGCTATGGTGTGTGACGGACTGTCAAATGGATTTTCCGTTGTTGATTCCCCAGAGGGAAGGTGGAGCGAGGCTCACTTAAATACCCAAGCCTCTTAGGCTCTTATCGCTTGGTGTCAGGAATAAACAACGAGTCCTCCAAATTAGTCCATCACAATAGGCTACGAGTAGATGGCCATATAGGTGCCTTCACAGCTTTTCCTTCTAGAAAGGTAGTGAATGAAGGAAGACACCAAACCATTACCTAGCCTTAAAATGCCTTTGATTAAACCCCCATTTTATCCACTACAGACACGGTCAATTAAAACATAAATCCAATCATTACAAGACAATATTCGGGGCCGATTCTCTATCCCCAGTGGAGTCGCCAGACTGTGGGACACAGGAACTGGACGACGTATGCTGTCCCGGGCTCGCGGCCCGGTCGGGAGTACGGAGTAGCCACGGGGGACTAAACCGGAGAATAATGGAGTCGCCACCCGGTGTGAACCAGGAAAATGAGATTTAAGGCCGCACTCACCCCTCGCAAGGGAAGACCTCAAACCGTTGGGTTCGGAATGGTCCCTTACTTATGCCACTTGTAATGAATGGATTTATGTAATAATTTAATCAGGCTTAAGTAACACTTATTTCCAAGAGTATCATGCTTCTAAATTCACATGTACAAAATAAAAATTACACCTAAATTTACATATATTTCACATCTAAGATTGCATGCTTGAAAGTACATCAAAGTAACGACGAACATACAACTTCATTGGCATATTATATTCAAGAAAACACAAGCACCCATACTAACCACACAAGCACACATGTGAGCACCTTCCCAAGTGGTACGTGGAATTGTATCCCAAGTACAGACCGTACTACCGTCCATTCAGAATCGGCTACGGAATTTATGTCTGGGTTTCCATCTGATATACCACAAGAAATAATACTCAAATGTTATCATGACATAGGTATATGAATTGTAATATGTTAAACACATTGTACTCATATGTGGGGAATACAGATGAATGACACCAACACAATCTTGCGTAATACAGAGGGGCAATCAGGTTCATCATACGTAGGGATATCTACTAGGAAAACTATGCATGAAATCTGATGAAAAGGGACTCAGTTCAGTGGGTGCGCGTTCGCGTAGCATTCGAAAACGCGTTCGAACGGTAAACAGAAGGTTCGCGTTCGTATAACGTTCGAGAACGCGTTCGAACAGAACCAGACCTGATGCGTGATAAGACTAAGAAAGTGCGTGCGCGTTCGCGTAGCGTTCGAGAATGCGTTCGAACGGTAAACAGAAGGTTCGCGTTCGTGTAGCGTTCGAGAATGCGTTCGAACGGAACCAGGCCTGATGCATGCAACACAAAGAATAAAGACTATAATGTCAAGCTTAGTATGTCCGATTGAACATATCTTTCATTCAACCGAACACACATCAACCGGCGCGGCAAAGCATCGTGGTAAAGGGCTTTAACCCCTCCCCATAGGGGATCTTTCATTGCACTTACTAAGCCCATGCGCTCGATTGAATCATGCATACAAAGAATTAAAAACAATAATATCAAACTTAGTATGCCCGATTGAACGTATCTTGCATTCAACCGAACACATATCAACCGGCACGGCAAAGCATCGTGGTAAAGGGCTTTAACCCCTCCCCATAGGGGATCTTTCATTGCACTTACTAAGCCCATGCGCTCGATTCAATCATGCATACAAAGAATTAAAAAACAATAATATCAAACTTAGTATGCCCGATTGAATGTATCTTGCATTCAACCGAACACACATCAACCGGCGCGGCAAAGCATCGTGGTAAAGGGCTTTAACCCCTCCACATAGGGGATTTTTCATTGCACTTACTAAGCCCATGCGCTCGATTGAATCATGCATAAATAAGCAACATGCAGAATTCAAGTGACGAAAAATAAATAAACCAAAGCAACACAAAACAAAAGAGGGTGCCGTTTACTCAAGTGGTACGTGGAGTTGTATCCCGAGTACAGATCATACTACTGTCCATTCAGAATCGGCTATGAAATTTTTTTCCGGGTTTCCATCCGATATACCGCGAGAGTTGACACATCTCTCATTTTATTCCAAAGCCACAACATACTGTTAGACATTATGTCCCATAGTGTCACTGTTTGTAAATGATATTGTATTATTGTACAAAATTACTATGTGATAATGAAATTGCCTTTTGCCGTTTTGTAATATTGTTTACTTTGATTTATAAATGGCGAAAGTCCATATGATTAGTACCTGGACTGAGAATGATATGAGACAGTATCAGTCCCTAAAGGTTTAATCATTAAATATCCCTAGCCGTAGTATTATCGAGACTGGACATCGATAATGCGGAATAGACTAGTATTGCGCTTGTGCACGTTGTGAGAGCACAACAGCATAGTTCTCATATATTTAAGTATTGGATACTTATGCAAGTGCGATAGGAGGTTGTGTTTTACCGATGGTACGGAAAACAGCTTCGCTCTGGATAGACCCCGCGGAATCCCATTGGTAGTATGTCTGCGTGTCTATGGGAGGCCGCATCAGGGTAGGTGTATATGGTCTTAACCTGAGACTTACATCGCTAGTACTTGCGACAATCGGTAAACTTTGGTTTTGGTGGTTGGGGACCTTAACCGGTTCTGTGTACACCTCTTCTGGGTTTATCGAGAATCGTAGTGTACTGGATGTGATGTCAAGATGGAAGTATCGCTTCAGACATATGGAGGTGATGATCACGCAGGACACAGAACTAGCACTCTATAAAAGGTTGCAACCGTCGGGACAATATGACCAGGTCAGGATTGTCCGATTTAAAGAGACTAGTTGCTTGATGTCCGATATATGTTTCGTACGGGGCAGACACATCTCCAGCCCCAGGCCTAGCATGTGATCATCCGATACTGGATCGATGTACGCAATACTACGGTATACTACGCTTGATATAGATCTTATATTCCTATAAGAATATTTCTGGAGAATTGGGTAGGCATGGCGCTTTGCTAGAAGCCAACCTTGTCTTGTGAATCGGTAAGAACGTAGTACGAGGTACGTGCGTGTTCGGATTATCCGACGACCGTATTCACTGCCAACATATCCGGAGATCTCTTGGGTCGCTTCCTGAAGATTCACCTATGATATTTGATTCGAACTTAATTAATCTTGGATTAATTGCGGAGAAACTTTATCTCGGATAAAGTGCCTTATTTAGAGAGAGAGAACGATTAATTTGGAATTAATCAGTAAAATTATTATATTCGATATAATGATTGAAATTCGATTTCGACGCGAAATTAAAATTAGATTTTAATTCGGGCATACGAGTTAATTTAGAATTAATTCGTAAGCGACGTAAATAATAATTTCGCTAGGAGCGATTATTTATTTAAATTCGATTTAATTAACGTCGCGACGCAAGTTCGGTATTTCGGAAATATCGAACCCGAACGCGTGAGTGGACGTGGGCCCACTTTCATTTGGAAACGTGTGGGGCCCACTTGACACATGTCATTATATGTATTATTTTATTGATAATACATTGCATGGTGATAGTGTATAATACACTCTAATGTTATGCATGGAATTTGAGTGTTTGACACTCTAAGCCTTTGCATGGCTTGTGTCATAGATTTATTATTATTTAATAAATATTATGGCATAAATATAAATTGATTTTTGGTATCAAAATCAATTAAGAAAATCCTCTCTTCTCTCTCTTTTCTTGACCGAAAACCTGAAACAGTTTTGGTCTCCATTTTCTTCCATTTTGGTTGCCAAAAGATTGAAGAAACGATTGTTGTTTGGAACATGCAAGGCTAGCACCTTCAAAGGGATCAAAAGAGGTGATAGGGAAACCATCATAGAGCAAGGAATACACAAAGTTTGGTGCTTTCTTCTTCTTGTCTTCCTTGGCCGAACCTAATCTACCTTGGAGCTTCCATTTGGTTTGATTTTTCTTCATCAACATAGCATTGTAAGTATGATTCCGCCATACTTCATGTTTATATATATTCTTTGTTGTATTTCATGTATGCTTAATCTTTCCTTGGGACATATTATAGAAACTAACACATACAACATCTCATAATTCATGCATATTTATCTACTCAAGGGCCACAACATGCATTTCAACATGACAATCATGCAAGCGATACTCAATAAATAATACAAATAAAACGGAAAACGAGTGTGGAAAATACCCTCAGGTCTAACCTTTTTGCCAACTTTCAGGCTTGCATTTCACGGACGTCGGAAGGGTACAGATCCTCAACTTCTCCGGTTCACTGGTTTAGCGTCCTAGCTCACTGTTTTGCTGTTTTGCTTGCTGTTCGGTCTCCTTTCTGCTACTGTTCGTTCTCTGCTTTGCTACTCACTGTTCAGGTCACTTGTTTTGACGTTTCAACGGACTGTTCCGAGTTTTTTTTATGGGTTTTTAGTGTATTCTTGTGTGATTATTTTAAGGATTATGAATGCAGTTTTTTATGTTACTGTTTTGAGGATTTTAGGGACTGTTTTAAGAGGATTTGGCTGCTGTTTTGGGGGTGTATTTTCGGTGATGTGTGGGGAGTTTATGGAGGTGGTTTTCAGTGATGGTTAGGGGCTGTTCGGGATGTATTTTGGTTAAGGCAACGATGGTTCTTTGGTTTGTGATCTTCGGTTATTGAGAGTGAGGGAGAGTTGTGTCAATAAGCTTGGGTGTTTCTTGTGTGAATGAACTAGGAGAGGCTTTTTCTTGTATCAATGAGCTAGGCCCTGCATGTCTTGGTTATGTGTTGTTTATATAGAGAATGGCTAGGGCTTCACCTTATCTCACAAGGAAGGGATTTGATTTTGTGTTGAGAAAGGAAAGTCAAAGATTGAGGGGGGACAAATTTGGTTTAGATTAGGAATACAATATCTTTAATTTGTTATAATTGATTTAATTAGGCATGACATCTTTTTTAATTTAGTATGTGATTTTTTTAGTTAGGAAGTTAATATATTTGATTTGTCTTAATTATGTATGATTATATTATGTTTTATTTAATTGGTAAATGGTTTAAATATTTTATTTAATTCAAATACATTATTAATATTTACCTTAATATTTAATTTAATTTCCCATCTGTTTTAAATGTGT
This sequence comes from Zanthoxylum bungeanum, assembly GCA_019454045.1. Classification (NCBI taxonomy): domain Eukaryota; kingdom Viridiplantae; phylum Streptophyta; class Magnoliopsida; order Sapindales; family Rutaceae; genus Zanthoxylum; species Zanthoxylum bungeanum. Next base: position 94,319 of record SKCR01031114.1, read on the forward strand.
TTTATTAATTGGGATGTGTTTTATGGGCTTTGGGGGGCTAATTGGGCTGGGGTGCGAGGCTAGCAGCAAAACCAGAAACACCGACGCCGTTCGAACGCCCATTCGAACGCTACACGAACGTCCGCAATCTGCCTGACGTTCGAACGAAGTAACGAACGCAGCACTAACGAAGACAGTGAACTTGCGAAATGAATCTGATGACGTACTTATTCTGAATTTCCCCTTCCGACCTCCGTTTCCCGCAATATCCTTAGCTAAAAAGGTAGTGCCTCCAACTGAGACTCATCATCGGGTTTCACATGCGAAAATGCAATGCCTACACATGGGTATTGCTGATTAATGTATTTTATGGCTATTGGATGAATGGAATATGTGTCGTCTCTTGTGGTATATCAGATGGAAACCCATACATAAATTCCGTAGCCGAATCCGAATGGACGGTAGTACGGTCTGTACTTGGGAAACAATTCGACGTACTACTTGAGCAAACAGCATGTGTTTCGATTTATTTAATCTTGTTCATCTACTATTCGCATTTTTTTATTCAGCCATTTACTTTCCGCATGTTACTTATTTATGCATTGTAATGTAATACGCATGGGCAAATCAAGTTGGATTAAAGGTCCTCCGTTTTTAGGGATGAAAAGCCTAAGGGCTACCTTTGCCATGACGTTTTGCAACGCCGAACAAAGTATGTTTGATTGAATGTGAGATATGTTTAATCGAGCATACGAAGTCCCATATTATCGTCGTTTTATTTTTATGCATTGTAATGTAATGCGCATGGGCAAATCAAGTTGGATTAAAGGTCCTCCGTTTTGAGGGATGAAAAGCGTAAGGGCTATCTTTCCCATGATGTTTTGCCGCGCCGGACGAAGTATGTTTGATTGAATGTAAGATATATTTAATCGGACATACGAAGTCCCATATAATTGCCTTATTTATTTGTATGCATTGTAATGTAATGCGCATGGGCTTATTATATTGGTCTAAAGGTTCTCTACTTGAGGGAAGAAAAGCCTAAAAGGCTACCTTTACCATGACATTTCACCGCGCCTTTTATTATTCCGTTATTTGCTTTCTGTATGCCATCTCCTTGTTAAATCATGCATCATAGTGTAATGCGCATGGGCAAATCAAGTTGGATTAAAGGTCCTCCACCTTGAGGGATGAAAAGCCTAAGGGCTACCTTTGCCACGATGTTTTACCGCGCCGGACGAAGTATGTTCGATTGAATGTGAGATACGTTCAATCGGGCACTCGAAGTCCTATATAAATAAGGGCACATGTCGCATCTCTTCCCTTTCATCCTTATTGTCTATCTCTTTGCTGCATCGCATCATTGCATGTTTATTTCGAGGTACAATTTCCCCATTTAGTTATCTCTTTACATTATGCACTTAATTGTCTCTCTTTAATGTGCATGCTTGTACAATTATTATTTACTCACGTTCCCGTATTTATCAATATAATGTGTTTGTGAAATTATATGCTTGCCATTATTATGATTTACTTTTATGAATGCAAATTTAGATGTAGGTCATTCTCGAATATGTATGTTGTATAGGTCCGGTTATATTATCATATAAATCCATTCATTACAAGTAGCATAAGTAAGGGACCATTCCGAACCCAACGGTTTGAGGTCTTCCCTTGCGAGGGGTGAGTGCGGCCTTAAACTATTTCCCAGTTCACACTGGGTGGCGACTCCTTTATTCTCCGGTTTAGTTCCCCCGTGGGCTACTCCGTACTCCCAACCGGGCCGCGAGTTCGGAACATCATGCGTCACTGATTTCTGTTGTCTACAGTCTGGCGACTCCACTGGGGATAGAGAATCGGCCCCGAAATAATGTCTTGTAGTGATTGGGATTTATGCTTTAGTTAACCGTCTCTATAGTGGATTGAAGGGGTTTAATCAAAGGCATTATTAAGGCTAGGTGATGGTTTGGTGTCTTCCTTCATTCACTACCTTTCTATAAGGAAAAGCTGTGAAGGAACCTAGATAATCATTACCCGTAGCCCACTGTGACAGACAATTTGGAGGACTTGTTGTTTATTCCTGTCACCAATACGATAAGAGCCTAAAAGGCTTGGGTATTTAAGAGAGTTCGCTTCACCCTCCCTCTGGGGAATCTACAATGGGAAATCCATTTGACAATCAGTCACGCACTATAACTCGTTGGCACGTACCTTACGGTATAAAAAAAGTGCACTCACTTGGTCGTTCAGACCCTTGAGTGGGGAGACCGAGTTGTGGGCAATCCTTCATTGACGAGAGCCTTTGTCTACATCCCCGTAAACTCACATGTGAACCATAGTTATATGACCAATATAAACTATCCTTTATGCTTGCGTTTAGGACCGTCGTCATTTCGATTCAGTTGGACTTTTTGTCATGAGGTATGGGCTTGTTGGGCCATTTAAACTGGGACGAGTCCATGCTTTATGACAATTGGGCCAAAAGCTTCTAAAATGCTGATGGGCCACTTTATGTTTAGGTCTTTTATCATTTGAAGTTGTTTAGCCATGTTATCGCAAAAGTGTAAACCTGTTGGGCCTTTTCAACTGGGACAAGTTTGCACCGCGCAATAGTATGATTAAATTCTTTAAAATGATAATGGGCCGACTTATATATCTCATACATCGCACGCATCTCATGCATCTAATGCATACACGCATCATGTTAACCCTTTTGTCTTAAAAGCCATCATAGATATCCATTGGGTTAGGGGTAAGAGGGAAGACTCATCAAAAAGCCGTTAGCAAACATGAGTGAATTGGAGAACGAGGTATCTCATATGGATTAGCTGGATACTAGTCTCACTAAGGTTACCGAGCAGTTGTAAGCTTTGACCGCCACTATGGCTAATATGGTTGTGCCCCGTGCTGGGGGAGGCTCTGAGAATGTGAGGAGTGAGGACCCTCCAAACAGATTGAATGATGATATCCCTGTCTTTGATGACAACATGGCTAAGTATGAAGCATGCGCCTTTGGACTGACAACATTGATAACTTTGAAGGCTAAGAACGTGGAAGTTTACGGAGACTCGATGTTGGTAGTCTGATGGATGCAATGAGAATGGGAATTGAAGGAAGAACCGTTGAAACCCTACTTATTCCACCTCATGAATCTTGTACAAGCCCTCCCCGATTGTAAATTTCAGCACTTGCTGCGAGAAAAAATCAAATGGCCGACCTGTTAGCTACACTAGCTGCAACTTGGGAAAATCCGGAGAAGTTGGTGATGAGACCTCTGTTGTTGATAACGGCAAGCAAACCGGTTTATGAGATAGAAAGAATCTTGGAAGTAGAGGTCAACGATGTGAAACCTTGGTACTATGATATTCAGCGATACTTAAAACACGGGGAATTCCCGAAAGAAGCAAGCAGAAAATACAAGATAGCCATTCAGAAATGGCTTCTCAATATGTGAGTTTGAAGGGAGAACTATACAAAAGACAAGCGAATGACATTTAGCTGAAGTGTTTAAGAAAAGAAAAAGCTCGAAAGGCAATGAAAATAGTACTGCCGGTGGAAGTTGAGATACAGTCCATGAGGGTATTAGCAGAAGCAGAGTTACCTGAACAAGAATGGACCTCGCAGAGATTTGAACAGTTAGCAGTGCTGGATGAGAAGAGAATAAAGTCATTGCATCTCATGCAGATATACCAGAAGAGGTTGGCTCGAGCGTTCAACAAAAAATTGCGTCCTACTAAGATCAGAAAGGGTGATCTAGTACTTAAGCAGTCAAAACCGTCGATGACAGACGCGAGAGGAAAGTTCAGACCTAACTGGGAAAGACCCTACTGTAGGCACTGTATTTTAACATGTAAGTCCCGATGATGAGCCTCGTACGGAGGCACTACCTTTTAAGTTGCGGAAGTCGCGGGAAATGGATGTCGGAAGGGAATGGTCAAGAATTGACATTTTGTTGGATTTGGTTCGCTCGCTAAGCTTCGGGTTCACTCATTCGGTCTCCGTTTTAAAATTTATTCCCGGCCTAAATCTTAAACAAATTCTCGGCCTTGCCTCTCTCTAACGCCCATACACCCCATTCACAAATCATACCACTCATGCATCTCACCAAACAATAAACAAACACTAGACAACAAAATCACACACACCAAAACACAAAACAACAAATGAATAACCCTCCAAGTCAAAACCCAAACAATACCCATGCAGACCCATAAACGCCCATACATTATTCCCCTGCACCCTCCATGCTTCACGCCTAATCACAAACACAAAGCTAACAAAATCCATGCACCCTCCATACACAACCTATACCACGCCCATACTCTCTCCTCCCTTCCCAATACTCTCGGCAGTAATAAAACCCTTGGCTTCCCACTTTCACGGGGGGAGGTGGACTCACAAAAAAAAAAGGACTTCACAAAAAAAAAACCCTAAACAGTCGGCTCTCTCCCCACACAGCCTCTCCTCACTTCTCACGCTAAACCCTAGCAGCACCAACACGCCATCAGCCTTAGAACTCAACACCTCTCATGGCAGCAGCCCTCCTTCACACCCATACACTGCCACTCAACGCACACACCTCACAAGCCCACCTTCACGCATCCCCCTTTACGCAATAACACTTCACTCAAGTCCCATGCATGCAGCCCATCACGTGAAGCCCCTCCATTAGACAAACATACACACACGGCACTACACAGCAAGCCTCTCTCTCACACAACCCTTTAAACCAACACAGCCACGTCCCTAAACACGCCACTGTACTCAAAGGACACGAGCCCTCACTCGCAGTCTCCTTCTCCATGCAGAATCAATAAGCAACACACCCTAACAGCCCCCCCTTTGCTTCACGCATCAACAGCACGACGTGGCCACTGCATCACGCCCTTGATCACGTAATAACCCAGCAACCCTCACCGACTCTCAGAACCAAAGACCCTCACTTCTCACTCCATGCAACCTCACGTAGCTACACTAGCTTCTGAGTTCAAAACCCTTCACGCTCATTATCCCCTCACAAATCAACAGCCACTCACGCCATAACCCAATGCCACTACTACGTCCAACACTCCCTGCTAAGCCCCCTGGACGTGAACCACACATCAGCCATAGCCTTCATCCATCATGTAACAGCCCCTTCATGCCTTGCCTCAACTCCACGTAACCCTTGTTCCATGCACCAACAGTCTGCCTTCAACGCCACAAGCCTTCCACACACATAACAGACCACTCATGCACGTAAACTACCCAGCCACTGCCTTCAATCCACTGCCTCACGCCAAGTCCCCTCACTGCACGCACAAAGCACTGCCTTCATGCCCACTGCCTCACGCACAAACTGATTTCCAGTAACCTCACAATTACAAACAGCCCCCAAAACTATTTTGTTCCACCTTAATTAAACCCTCCACAAATTGCCTAAAATAGTCCAATGAAATTGTCCCTTGAAGCCCTTCAATTAACGCACAAATCTCTCAACCCTTCAGCCTTTATTCACGTGAAACCAGTGAACAAAAATCACCTGAAACAGTCCACGAAAACCGTCCCAAAATCGGCCCAGAAATAACCCTGAAAACTGCAGTAAAAGCATAGAAAACAGCGAGCGGAAACAGCGAGTGAAATAGAGAAAACAGCAAACGGAAACCGCAAGTAAAAATGGACAAAATAGTAGAAACAGCGGACCAGCGGAAGCAATGGAAATGATAACCCTTCCGGCACCGTGAAACGCACTCCCGGAAAGCGACTAAAAAGGTTAGACCTGAGGGCACCCTTTGTTATATTTTATTTATTATCCTTTATTTTTAGTTATTTTATTACTTTATTTCGCATGAGTATTGTGAATTGGTGCATGATGTGATTTTCGGGTGGACGGAACATGTGTTCTCTCTTGTGGTATATCGGATGGAAACCCGGACGTAAATTCCGTAGCCGAATCCGAATGGACGGTATTGCGGTTTGCACTCGGGATACAATGCTACGTATCACTTGAGAGACACACCTATTTCGTTTCGTCCAATATTGTGTTTGAGCATGATTAGTCATTAACATGTTATTTATTTAAGTCGTTGGTATGTTATCTATTTCTAAGCATGATTTAGTTGTAGTATATTGTTTCTTTATGCATGATTTAGTTACTTTCTTTCGCATTAGGAATTTAATTTATGTTTACGTTTAGGTTGTTATTTATTTTTCGTGTTTGATAATTCAACATGCTTATGAGATTATTGTGTGTTATCGTATGCTTGCCGTTATGATGACTTACTTTTAGAGCATGATGACTTAGACATATGATTTATTTTTATGAATGCGAACTAGACTTAGGTTTTTCTTGGACATGTATGTTGTGTAGACTTAGTTAAATTATTGCACAAATCCGTTCATTACAAGTGGCATAAGTAAGGGACCATTCCGAACCCAACGGTTTGAGGTCTTCCCTTGCGAGGGGTGAGTGCGGCCTTAACTCATTTTCCCGGTTCACACCGGGTGGCGACTCCATGTTATTTCGTACTTACCAACTAGGCCGCGAGCCTAGAATAGCGTCGCCCAGGTTCTGTTGTCTACAGTCTGGCGACTCCACTGGGGATAGAGAATCGGCCCCGAAATAATGTCTTGTAATGTTTGTGATTTGTGCGTTAAATTAACCACGTCTATTGTGGGTTTAGGGAGTTTAATCAAAGGTACTGTATTTTTACATGTAAGTCCCGATGATGAGCCTCGTACGGAGGCACTACCTTTTAAGTTGCGGAAGTCGCGGGAAATGGATGTCGGAAGGGAATGGTCAAGAATTGACATTTTGTTGGATTTGGTTCGCTCGCTAAGCTTCGGGTTCACTCGTTCGGTCTCCGTTTTAAAATTTATTCGTGGCCTAAAGCTTAAACAAATTCTCGGCCTCGCCTCTCTCTCACGCCCATACACCCCATTCACAAATCATACCACTCATGCATCTCACCAAACAATAAACAAACACTAGACAACAAAATCACACACACCAAAACACAAAACAACAAATGAATAACCCTCCAAGTCAAAACCCAAACAATACCCATGCAGACCCATAAACGCCCATACATTATTCCCCTGCACCCTCCATGCTTCACGCCTAATCACAAACACAAAGCTAACAAAATCCATGCACCCTCCATACACAACCTATACCACGCCCATACTCTCTCCTCCCTTCCCAATACTCTCGGCAGTAATAAAACCCTTGGCTTCCCACTTTCACGGGGGGAGGTGGACTCACCAAAAAAAAAAAAGGACTTCACACACAAAAAAACCCTAAACACTCGGCTCTCTCCCCACACAGCCTCTCCTCACTTCTCACGCTAAACCCTAGCAACACCAACATGCCATCAGCCTTAGCACTCAACACCTCTCATGGCAGCAGCCCTCCTTCACACCCATACACTGCCACTCAACGCACACAGCTCACAAGCCCACCTTCACGCAGCCCCCTTTACGCAATAACACTTCACTCAAGTCCCATGCATGCAGCCCATCACGTGAAGCCCCTCCATTAGACAAACATACACACACGGCACTACACAGCAAGCCTCTCTCTCACACAACCCTTTAAACCAACACAGCCACGTCCCAAAACATGCCACTGTACTCAAAGGACACGAGCCCTCACTCGCAGTCTCCTTCTCCACGCAGAATCAATAAGTAACACACCCTAACAGCCCCCCTTTGTTTCACGCATCAACAGCATGACATGGCCACTGCATCACGCCCTTGATCACGTAATAACCCAGCAACCCTCACCGACTCTCAGAACCAAAGACCCTCACTTCTCACTCCATGCAACCTCACGTAGCTACACTAGCTTCTGAGTTCAAAACCCTTCACGCTCATTATCCCCTCACAAATCAACAGCCACTCACGCCATAACCCAACGCCACTACTACGTCCAACACTCCCTGCTAAGCCCCATTGACGTGAACCACACATCAGCCATAGCCTTCATCCCTCATGTAACAGCCCCTTCATGCCTAGCCTCAACTCCATGTAACCCTTGTTCCATGCACCAACAGTCTGCCTTCAACGCCACAAGCCTTCCACACACATAACAGACCACTCATGCACGTAAACTACCCAGCCAATGCCTTCAATCCACTGCCTCACGCCAAGTCCCCTCACTGCACGCACAAAGCACTGCCTTCATGCCCACTGCCTCACGCACAAACTGATTTCCAGTAACCTCACAATTACAAACAGCCCCCAAAACTATTTTGTTCCACCGCAAATAAACCCTCCACAAATTGCCTAAAATAGTCCGGTGAAACTGTCCCTTGAAGCCCTTCAATTAACGCACAAATCTCTCAACCCTTCACATTTGTTCACGTGAAACCAGTGAACAAAAATCACCTGAAACAGTCCACGAAAACCGTCCCAAAATCGGCCCAGAAATAACCCTGAAAACTGCAGTAAAAACATAGAAAACAGCGAGCGGAAACCGCAAGTGAAACGGAAAAAACAGTAGAAACAGCGGACCAGCAAAAACAGTGGAAACGATAACCCTTCCGGCACTGTGAAACGCACTCCCGGAAAGCGACTAAAAAGGTTAGACCTGAGGGCACCTTTTGTTATATTTTATTTATTATCCTTTATTTTTAGTTATTTTATTACTTTATTTCGCATGAGTATTGTGAATTGGTGCATGATGTGATTTCCGGGTGGACAAAACATGTGTTCTCTCTTGTCGTAGATCGGATGGAAACCCGGACGTAAATTCCATAGCCGAATTCGAATGGACGGTATTGCGGTTTGCACTCGGGATACAATGCTACGTATCACTTGAGAGACACACCTATTTCGTTTCGTCCAATATTGTGTTTGAGCATGATTAGTCGTTAGCATGTTATATATTTAAGTCGTTGGTATGTTATCTATTTCTAAGCATGATTTAGTTGTAGTATATTGTTTCTTTATGCATGATTTAGTTACTTTCTTTCGCATTAGGAATTTAATTTATGTTTACGTTTAGGTTGTTATTTATTTTTCGTGTTTGATAATTCAACATGTTTATGAGATTATTGTGTGTTATCGTATGCTTGCCTTTATGATGACTTACTTTTAGAGCATGATGACTTAGACATATGATTTATTTTTATGAATGCGAACTAGATTTAGGTTTTTCTTGGACATGTATGTTGTGTAGACTTAGTTAAATTATTGCACAAATCTGTTCATTACAAGTGGCATAAGTAAGGGACCATTCCAAACCCAACGGTTTGAGGTCTTCCCTTGCGAGGGGTGAGTGCGGCCTGAAATCATTTTCCCGGTTCACACCGGGTGGCGACTCCATGTTATTTCGTACTTCCCAACTAGGCCGCGAGCCTAGAACAGCGTCACCCAGGTTCTGTTGTCTACACCTACATAGTCCAGAAAGTAATGGGAAATGGGGCAGTGAGACTGTTAGACTTGGAAGGGAACGAGTTCACCGAGCCGATCAATGTGGATAGATTGAAGCAGTATTTTACCCGAGGAAGAGAAGACCGAGCGATCACCAAGGGAATGGGCGGAAGACCTAACCCAACAGAATAGGAAATTCATGCATGCATGCATACACGTAACATACTTGTAATTTTTATGTTTGTTCTGTGTTTACAGGTTCCAGACAAAAGCGAACTGCACAATCACCAGAATAGAACCAGCAGGAGGAAACTATAAACAGACCCAGGGGGCGATCAGAGACATGCGTAGGCAAATGGCGCCAAGGAGCACAATGAGGGTCTAACCGATCAGGAACATGGAGTACCTCCACACATGCATACATACACATCGCATGCACACGTTTTTATTCTGTTGTTTTGTTTTGTATTCGCAGGTTTCAAAGAAGAAAAGAAGAAAACGGCAAATGAAAGTCAACCAGAAGCAGCAATATATGAGTATCAGTTTCGGGGATGAGTCCCAGGGTTGAGGACCGCATTAGTATCAGTTTCGGGGATGAGTCACAGGGTTGAGGCCCACATCGGTATTAGTTTCGGGGATGAGTCACAGTGTTGAGGCCCGCATCAGTATCAGTTTCGAGGATGAGTCCCAGGGTTGAGGCCCACATCAGTATTAGTTTCGGGGATGAGTCCAGGGTTGAGGCCCACGTCAGTATTGGTTTTCAGGAAAGAACCCCATGGGGCGAAGTCCGCAGTTGAAAGGAATAATTCCAATGGAGTGAGTGAAAAAAAATGAGAGAGAGAAGTCCTCGATAGTGAAGCATATGTCCGGTGATGACATTGTTTGCTGCAGGGTAAAACCTTAGAAACGATAAGTGCAAGATGTGCTCTCATCCAGTATTCTGAGTGGGTTGATCTCGGCTAGACTCGCGAGCACTTGATTACGGGATCTCAGCAGTAGAAGCCTGAGTAGTTGACGAAATGACTAGTTGAAGAGATGGTGGTTCAGTGAATAACCGTTCGCCTGAATGTCCATCCTGGTTTACTTATGTTACGAAATATGATATGGTTGGAAACAAAGAAAAAGTCTCAGAAAAGGAAAAAATAGACCATTTATAACCGATAAGCGTGAAGCTACCCGTAGGCGAGTATTAGGACCATCATGAGGAGAAATGCTACCTTAAAGGGTAGGTGTGTCGGAAAAAAGAGAAAGAAAAAAAAAAGAGAAAGAAAAAAAAAGAAAAAAAAAAAAAAAAAGAAAAAAAAAAGAGAAAGAAAAGAAAGAAAAGAAAGAGACAAAAGAAAAAAAAAAGAGAAAGAAAGAAAAGAAAGAGACAAAAGAAAAAAAAAGAAAGCCATATCATGTTGAGTACGAGGAAGTAATCACAGAGCATGACCAAGACATCTAGGTTGGTTAGACCCACTGATCTAATTCTCCGAGACAAAATCATCGAGTTGGCTTACTTAAGGATTAAGCTGGGAAGGAGCCTTAGCACACACACTAGGAGTCTAGTTCAGATCACTCATTCAGACGATCGAATCTGAGTGTATTAAGTACTTTGAAGGTTCTCTGGTTTCGACGTGAAGCATCCGTTGAGGACATGTTTAGATATCAGGATTATCTCGTGAGAGGCAGAAAAATATGTTGGAATGAACTATCACATCATCAGTATCAGTTTTGGGGATGAGTCCCGGGGGCGAGGCCCACATAAGCATCAGTTTTGGGGATGAGTCCCGGGGGCGAGGCCTACATCAGCATCAATTTTGGGGATGAGTCCCAGGGTCGTGACCCAAGTCATCAGCAGTTAATGTGATGCGTCCCAGGGTCGTGACCCACATTGTCAGCGGTATTGGGATACGTCCCAGGGTTGAGGCCCCCGTTGTCAGTTGCAGTTATTGGGATGCGTCCCAGGGTCGATGGCCCCCTACATCAGCAGTTGTAGTTCCGGGATGCGTCCCAGGGTTGAGGACCCACTACATCATAGTTGCAGTTCCGGGATGCATCCCAGGGTCGAGGCCCACTGCATCATCAACTCAGCTCAAAGTAGCAGGCAAGTCAGGTGGCAGCTGGCGAGCTAGGTAAGTAAAAATGCATTGCATAACTTTGATATGATTGTCATTGTCACACACTGGATAAGTCCCATCAAAGTGGGGGCGATTGTAGGCACTGTATTTTTGCATATAAGTCCCTATGATGAGTCTCACATGGAGACACTACCTCTTTAAATTGTGGAAGTCGCGGGAAACGGACGTCGGAAGGGAAGAGTCAAGAATTGACATCTTATTGGATTTAATTCGCTTGTTTAGCTTCGGGTTTGCTTGTTGGACCTCTGTTTTAAAACACATCCCTAGCCCAAAACCAAAGCCACACGCCCACCTAGCCCAAAACTAAAGCCACACGCCCACATAGCCCAAGCCCATCAAATCACATCCAATAATAATTAAAACATTTAAAACACATGTCAAAAATTAAATTAAATCAAATTAAATTAAATGAAATCAAATAAAATCAAGATAAATCACATATCTAATTAAAAGAAATCAATTCAAATTTAAACAAATCATATCCCTAATTAAATAGATAATTTCCTTGTGATATACTAATTAGGAGATATCACCATTGATTGCATGATCTTTTTTCCTTCCCATGTAAGGAAAACCCTAGCCTTTACCTATAAAAAGAAGCCTAAACCCAACCTTGAAACCCCTAGCTCATTCTCACGAAATCAACCCTAATGTTCTAAGACTCACAAACTCCACACACACATAAGCCACTGCCCCTTCATCACTCAACACACATACGAAAGCAGCCTCTCAAACTCCACACACACATAAGCCACCGCCCTTTCACCACGTAAACCCTTCACGCACATTGCCATACACCCACGCCACCTGCCTTCAACTTCTTCACGTAACAAGCCTTCAAACTGCCACTCACTTCATGCCATGTAGTAGACCCGCTCACGAAGGCCATTCCTCCGAAGCTATTCGATAAGCATGTGGAGACGATGGGTATTAGATACAATCGATATTGGCACTAGAGTAAGTGGGAGATTTTGTTAGGGTTGGTGCTCTGAGCGCCAATTTCATATGTATTTCCCTGTAAATACTCTTGTATATATATTTTATTAATGAATAAAATAGACAGTTTCTTTAATATAAATTCTTTTATTCTATGGTAAAGACGTAAATGACCTTAGAGTGATTGGTTATGATACATTTGCAAAAGCGTCGCAACTGACATTGAGTGGTATCATAACAGTGTCATTCTTTAACTGTTCCTAGTCAAGGTTTACAATTACTTGGTCAGTAAGTAAACCCGTTGAGACCGGTACGTGTAGTATATTGGAATGTTTGATTCTAATGGTTTCTCAATGAACCATGAGTCTCGGGAGACTCGTATAGACACGTAGGTGTTTATATCGGATAAACACTGAATGACTCACCGAAGATTCTTGATAGATGGTACACCATCGTCAACAAGAATCTTCTCGGGTTGAGTGAGCATAGTGATCCTCCGACTTGAGGTACCACTGTGGATATATGAGGTATCCTCCACACTTTGATGGCAGTCACGTCACCGATCTATTTAGATCAGACCTCCGCCTATTCGTTGGGTGTGGAATGATCCTCATGATATCCTGTGTGTATCAAGAAAGGATCCGTCAGTTCTGTGTACAAAGCATAGGTATCTAAATTAGCAATCTGTTAAAACCAATGGGCCTGTGGTACACTGTAGAAATCAGTTCTAAGTGTTATTTTATAAATTGCGAATAGAAACGTCGACGGGATTATACCTAAAGAGATTTGACGTTTATATCTATATCTCTGGGATAATCCGGATATCTGTGACGGAAGGATTATACGTATGCGGTGACCTCGATCTGTATGGTTCAGGATTTTATTCGTGTTCGTCATAATTTACGGGTGGGTAAATTATGGACACGAAATTGGATTTCGTGATGGATATGCCTGAACTTAGAGAGTCTCACTAATGAGATATACTCGCTGGGCACTAGGGCAACTTTTATAAATAGTATTGATTATTTATAAGTCGTTTAACGGTTAAACAAAAATACATGCTTATGGCCATTTATTAAATGTCGAATTGTGATATTTGACATTTATAATTAATATATGTATTTTTGAGATATTTGTATTTAATAATTTATTTATTCAATTGTTGAATACTTAAATTAATTAGATATTTAATATCTTTATTACTTATTTAGATAAGTTAAATGGCACTTTTTAATTGGATTATTTGGCTTATTTTGATTGGCTTGATTTGGCATGAATTAATTGGTTGGTATTGGATAAATATTAATTTGATTATTATTTATATACCACAAATTAATTATGCCAATTTCCAATTATTTTTAAAACAAAAAATAAAATTGTGGTTGTTATTTTTTCTTGACATTTTCGTTGATGGCAAGGAAAATATATATACCATTTTTTTGTTTTTGGTTTGACCATTCAATAAACCCTAAACAAAAGAACAAAACGAGAGCAAGGAAAAAGGAAGGAAAAGTGAAGAAAAGTTTACTAATTTGAGAAATTTGGTAAGAATTTTTTAACTTTTGCCTTTTAGAAAATTGTTTCTACGTTTATAAGCTTGAATATGATTAGCTTAGTTTTTCCTCTACTTTCCATTGGTTGTATTTTGATGATTGGGTGAATGAATGAAGATGAAAGCATGTATTTTGAATTAGTATGCTTTAAATTATCTATTAAGCACACTTTTAGCCATATTGATGGATTGTTGCCATTCTAGAGTTTAGTAGCCACTCATTGTAAACCTAGAATTTTTCTTGGTGTATCTCATGTTGGTGAGACTCAAATGGTGTTGAAAAAATTGAATTAAAGCATTGAATTTAATTAATTTGGTGGTAATTGATTCATTTGTGAAATTATTAAATTAGGGTTTCAAACCTTCACCAAAATTGGGGATTTTCATATATGTGATGATTTTAGATGTATATATGATGTATATAAATTTTGGAAATTTTTGGAATTGATATGGGCATGTTTTTAACATAAAGGACCAAATTGTAAATTCTTGAAAATTGAGGGACCTTTCTGTAATTTCGGTAAAATTGTTTTCTGAAATTGTAAAACTGAATTTTTATGTTTTAGACATAAATAAATCATTTTGGAATTGATTTAGAATCAATTAAAATTATTTCGGACAATTTTGGGCTAAAATGATTAAAATTCAAAGTTTTGGGGCAAATTGGTAATTTCTGAAAAATCTGATTTTTGGGTAAAAAAAATCAGTTATTATATATTGAGTAATTGAAATAAATTAGTTTATTTTAATTACCCGAGAAAAATAATTAAAATCGGAAAATTTTGATTTTCCGCGATCCACTGCGTTTACCTGAATTACCACCCAAAACCCCAACAGAATCGGCCAAGCTCCTCCAAGGTTGATGAAGATAAACGAGCTCCAAGCTTTGTGATTCCAAGCTCACAAGTTAGTTTCCCTATCACTTTGTATGCCTCTTTGTGTGCTAGCACTCTTGAAGATTTGCAACAAATCATCCTATCGTTGTTTCTAATTTTCGACCAAGCTTGAAACAAGAAGAAAAATGGCTTCAAAAGCCAAAATGGAGAGAAGAGAAGAAAGGCCACAATTACCGAATCCAATGGAGAGAGAGAGATAAGAGTTTTTTGTTTGTTTTGTATATCATATACACAAAATTTGAAAAACAAATACCATTTATTAAAATATTAGTATTTGTCAATCAAGCCATCAAAAGCCTTTAAAACTTTTCAACCACTTCCATCAAGTCACATCACTCATGAATAGTGGCTGGTGTCAATCACTCAAAGTGAAAGACATCTATCACTTGATTGACGAATGATGTGACGCTAGATGTGACTAGCGATTTGACGCTTGATTTGACTTGCGTGCCGCACTCGAATTCGAAATGCGAATGCGCTCGTAAATAATCTCGGGCTCGGGTTCGGGTTCATAAATTCTGAATTAACAAATTTTCCATTGCGTCGTAATTAAATATAATTTAATTAAATAATCATGCCTAGCATAATTACTATTCACATCGCTAACAAATTAATTCTAAATTAATTCGTTCGCCCGATTTAAAATCCGATTTTAATTCCGCATCGAAATCCAATTTCGTTTAATATATCGAATATATTAATTTATCGATTAATTCCAAATTAACCATTCTCTCTCTTTAAATAATATTTTATCGCAGATAAAATATCTCCGTAATTAATCTCAGATTAATTTTCTCTCTCATCATTAATTAATCCCAGATTAATAAAAGTGCGAGTCATACATCATCGATGAATCTTCGGGAAGCGACCCATGAGATCCCTGGATATGTTGGCAGTAAATACGGTCGTCGGACTATCCGAAAACGTAAGTACCTAGTACTACGTTTATACCGATTTACAATACAAGGTTGGCTTCTAGCAAAGCGCCATGCCTACCCAATTCTCCAGAAACATTCTTACAGGAATAAGCTATTGGTTTCTATTAAGATCCCAAGATCATAAACAAGCATGAAATATGTGCGAATACAAATCAACGAAGTTTCGGAATACTCACATCGATCGGTTGAGCGACGCGGGATGAACAAAAATCAAATTCTGCTCCCTCCAAGGTCACGGCAGTGAGCTACACCAGTCAACAAATTTCGGCCATGTGTCTTCAAGTTTTGAGCTCCAAGCTTCATCAAACGGTTCCCGGCTCATGGGTGAACTTCCCTATCACCTTCGCATAACTTCGTAGTGTGCTAGCACTCCCGATTTTGCCATAAAATTGCGACTCTAAGCTTCCATTTTCCTCTTTATTCTCGGCAGTGGCTGCCAAAACCAGAAGCAAAAACAGCCCTCAAATGGGCGAGAGAGAGAGATAAATGTTGCTCCAAAACGTGAGCAAAAGGAGAGAGTGAGTGAAGTGTGAGTTGTTGGCTATTTTGTGTATCTAATACACAAATCAATTTCCAAAATTAATTAATTGATTTACCAATTTTTGGCTTTCCAAAAGTCAAATGCTAAATGCTTTCCAACAACTACCATCAATCAACCACATCAATCAATCAAGTGTTACATCACTCAAAGTGACATGTGATTTGACGCTTGATGCGACTAATGATTAAACACTTGATTTGACTTGCGTGCCGCACCCGAATTCAAAATGCGAATACGCTCGCAAATAATCTCGGGCTCGGGTTCGCTAATTCCAAATTAACGAATTTTCCGATGCGTCGTAATTAAATGATTACGCCTAGCGAAATCACTATTCACATCGCTAACGAATTAATTCTAAATTAATTCGTTCGCCCGAATGAAAATCTAATTTTAATTCCGCGTTGAAATCCAATTTCGTATAATATATCGAATATATTATTTAATCGATTAATTGATATTTTATCCCAGATAAAATATCTCCGCAATTAATCTCAGATTAATTTTCTCTCTCATCTAATTAATCCCAGATTAATTTAGAGTGCGAGCCATACGTCATCGGTGAATCTTCGGGAAGCGACCCATGAGATCCCCGGATATATTGTTAGTAAATTCGGTTGTCGGACTATCCAAACACGTAAGTACCTCGTACTACGTTTGTACCGATTTACAAGACAATGTTGGCTTCTAGCAAAGCGTCATGCCTACCCAATTCTCCAGAAATATCCTTACAGGAATAAAGGATCTATATCAGGCGTAGTATACATAGTATTACGTATTTCTGTCCAGTATCGGATGATCACGTGCTAGGCCTGGGGCTGAAATTGTGGCTGCCCCGTACGAAGCACATGTCGGATGTCTGGTAACTAGTCTCTATAATCGGATAAACATGACCTTTTCATTTTATCCCGATGACTGCAGTACTTAAGAGTACTAGTACCGTATCCTACGCGACCATCATCTCCATATGACTGAAGTGATACTTCCGTCTTGACATCACACCCAACACACTACGATTCTCAATATACCCAGCATAGGCGTACACAGAACCTGTTAAAGCCCTGGACGACCGCAACCAAAGTATATTGATTGTCGCAAGTATTAGCGGTGTAAGTCTCAGGTTAAGACCAAATACACCTACCCTGATTTCGGACTTCCATAGACACATAGTCATACTACCAATGGAATTCTGAGGGGGTATATCCAGAGCGAAGCTGTTTCCCGTACCATCGGTAAAACACAACCTCCTATTACACTTGCATGAGTATCATATACCCAAATATATGAGAACTATGCCGTTATGCCCTCACAACGCGCACAAGTGTAATACTAGTCTTTTACGTATTTATCGATGTCCAATCTCGATAATACTCTGACTAGGGATATTTAATGATTTATCCTTCTTGGACTGATATTGTCTCATATCATTCTCCCTCCAGGAACAAATCATATGGACCTCATATCATTTATATATCTAGGTGATCTAATCACAAATAATTAAGAGAGCAATCTCCTTTGTCACATAGTTAATTTGTACAACAACACCATGATCTGTACAAATAGTGACGTTATGGGTCATAATTGTCCAACAATCTCCCACTTGGCCTATAGCCAGTCACTCGAGTGTCTTACACCCGAACTATGTATAGTTGGCTCAAACTGCTGAGAAAAGGCTTTCGTCTGCGGATTTGTATGATTATCATCTGATGCGATTTATTCGATCATCACATCGCCACGATGTATGATCCGAACGAATCAGATGAATATTGAAGTATGTATCTGGATCGTTGATGAGACCATTAATTCTTTAGCCTGTGCTGACGACTAGCTCAGTTGCTAACAGAATTATATCTAATCTAATTAGATTTGTTATCGACCCATAAGTCTTCTTTTGCTGCCTTAGCTGCAGCAATAACTTGTATTTGTTGTTTATTCGGTAACAGTATCTTGCTTGGAAGATTTCCAGCTCACTGTTTCGTTATTCAAATTGTATAGTACCGTTTACGACTTATAGTCGTTTAATCGGTTTAGGAAACTTGCTACAGTGATCCCAGTCACTTCAAGTTCTCCTTCTCCATAGTCTAAGACAACATCCTTAGATCTCTCAGATACTAACGGATGTTCTTAACATCAATCCAGTGACTATCACTCGGATTGGCCTGTTTGTGACTCCATATGCTCAAAGCGTATGTGACACCAGGTCGCGTACATTTTTCAATGTACGATTTCTCGGAGAGTTTTATGACAGCCAAGCTTTCACCGATTATTATTATGGGAATATCATTTCCAAGAAATGACATATTATCATTATTTATAGGACAACCACTGTCAGTGCGCTCCCACTAACCCTCTTATATACACAAGAATCATTTCGTTTTGAATTAAATCATAAACTATTATGATTACATCAAAACGATAATTCCTAGAACCTATGCTTGCTTCAATCCAAACATGGATTGAATAACCCGCAAACCTTGTTATCTAGTTATGGTACGATAAAACCGACAGGATGTTGTAAACATCCTCCAAAAGGTTTCCTTTTCAGGAAATGGATTTTTCCATTCAGCTGACATATTTCATAAATGAAATACGCAGCTTTAGCAAGCATTATCCAAATGGATTTACCGTGGAAATAAGTAAAAGGTTGAATCGTAATCAACACAATGTTGATAACGATACCTTTCCGCTACAAGCCTAGCTTAGTACATTGGTATGTTGCCTTCCATGTATGTCTTCCTTGAAGACTTATAAGTACCAATAGGCACAATGCCCTGCGGTACATCAACTAGTATCCAAACTTGTTGATATACATGGAATCCATTTCGGATTCATGGCACTTTGCCATAATAAGGAGTCGATACCTTGTATCATTTCCTCATGCGTAGTCATTTGGTATACCTCAATAAGATTGACATCTTTATGAGGTGAGATCAGAAACCCATACCCCAGGTTGTTTTCTAACTCTCTCCGACCTACGCGGTTATTGTGTATTCGAAGATTATTGGTAATAGTTTCATCCTTGATGAACTATTTATGTTCCATTAAGATTCGGTGCCTTGAATAGTATCACTCCGATTTTCATCGAGTTTTACTATCCTCCCACTTACCACTGCATATCGGTATTCCTCTTAGGAAAACTGCATGGTGGGCAACAATCTAATTGTTCTCTTGTGAGTTGTATAAGTACAATACTTTGGTATCCCTAAAATAACCTACAATTAGGCACTTATCCAATTTGGGTTTTAGTTTGGTATCATCCAAACATATGCCCAAAATACCCAAATGTACAGGAATGAGAAACCTGGTTTCTTTCCCGTTCATATCTAATATGAAATCTATCAAACAGATTATTATGGAACCTTATTCTAAATAAGTTCTTGCACTGTTAATGCTTATCCGTTGAAGGAAATAGTATCTCAGAGCGACTCATTATTAACCTTATCATGTCCAACAAAATTCGGTTTCTCATTTCGGATACACCGTCATATTGACGTGTTCCGGGAGGAGTCTTCTTTGAAGGAATACTATACTCTTTCAAGTATACTAGAAACTTATTGCTTAAGTATTTTCCATTACGATCTTACCGTGACAATTTAATACTTTAGCCGATCTGTCTGTCTATTTCGTGTCGAAACTGTAAAAGTTTCCGATTTGTTTTTCAAAAGAAACACATAACCATAACGCGATGCCACATCCGTAAAGGTCACGAAATATTCATATCCACATCTAGCCTAGCTAGACATGGGCCCACTTGCTTCACTATGAACTAGGGCTAACAGATCAGTGGCATTTACACTTTTACCAAGTAAATAGTTTTTTAGGCACTTTGCCCAATAAACTAGATTCGTAGAATTTATTTGATTGGGATCAAATTAGTCCTAGTACCCACTCTTCAAAAGTGCGGATATACGAGTCTTGTTTAATTATGTTCCAGACGACAATGCCACAATAAAGTTTCTTCTGATCAAATCAGTTTGAGCTATTTGTTTGTCATGTTAATGTTTGAGATTTATTTATATTCAAAATATAAATGCTGTTATTCACATCTAATGTGTTTATCTCAATATCATCTTTATATAATAAAACACTTTAGTGTTCTAGAATATAAAGGTTCACCCGCAGCGGGTCAAACACAGATATAGAGATAATGTTTCTAGTCAAACTAGTTACATTATAACAGTTTCCAAATTTAGATACACACCCGAAGGTAGTTCCTAAATTTAGGTATCTACGGTTAAAACAGAGACTTTCGTTCCATTTTCAATTCGCAGATCAAATCTCAATCTGAAGTTAGTATCCTGCTCATAGCAGATTCTAAACATCAGTATATATATATATATATATATCACACTAATTATCTAAAATCCAATTTAAATACTAGTAGTGAATATATTTATGTTGGGATGTATGCCCTAGAGCTACATGTGATGTAAACGGCTTCATGAGTTTAGAAATAAAAAGATGCATTATTCATTTATCTAATTGTTTGTTCAATATCGCATATTATATATCTTCATAAATACCATAGATTACTTATGTACCTTCAGACTTGGTGTATGAATGTCATGCACCAGAGGATTTAAGACTGAAGTTAGTAATCTTAAATAGTCCATAGAGAGCAAACAAATCGGGTACTTTGTGTGTGGTTTATCTGTAGCTGCGGTCCATTCTATATTTGGATGACGATCTTAATCTGGATCGTCCATGTAGAGACATGAGAATGGAGGCACCTTATATGATGTGATCATATAGGATTGGGCCTAGATAGAAATGACATTCTTATAATATCCATTAAACAAAGAAAGTCATTTCGATCTACTTGATGGTCATATATGGATTGATCTTAATCCTGAGTATACTACGAACTCCTGCATGACGGGTTGTGTCCTTTGATTTACAAAGGTGAGGTTGGTGTTGCAATCCCAACCAATAACTACGTACTTTGGGGGCATAGTCTGTTATGTAGCTGGGAACGTTTTACATAGACATGGAATTCACTCCTTCTTACGAGAAGTAGATGAGTATCTCTCTTAAGGGTTGATTCGGTACTTGAACGGTTTGAGCGCTCAAGTTTTTCTATTACGAATAGAAAGATTAATATTCATAACAGTTGTGAATAAATCGTTCATTAGAGAATCAATGGTACTTAAGGTAAAAATAATTAGAAGGGTATAACGGACATTATGACCCGGCTCTAATTACGAGATATTCATGAAGGATCAATTCATATGCAATGACTATATCGGTGGACACCGACTTGGTTCGGCTTAATATTTCATCTACGGCAACGAGAGTGCAACTTCGGGTTATTAGTGGAATAACCCGGAGTTAATAATTCAGAATATTTAATTAAGAGCTTAATTAATATTTCGAGATTATTGGAGCTCAGAACTGTAGGTCCACTTGGTCCCCGTGCTAGCTCGATTTACTATAGCGGAGCTAATATAATTGGATGGTCCAATTATATACTCACAAAAGGAATAAATATTATTAATATGATTAATAATAATTATATCACACATGAGACTTTATATTAAAATTTAATATAAAGTATTAATAATTATATATGATAATTATTAAATTAGAATATTAAATTATATATGTTATAATTTAATAAGGCTAAGAATTATTACCAAGGTAGGATTACTTATTGGATAAGGAATAGGATTTGTTTGTTTGGGAAACAAAATCAAATCCTAATTAAAACCCCTCTTTGGCCGAAATTCCTAGTCATTTATTAGGAATAGGATTTGTTTGTTTAAGAAACAAAAATCAAATCCTTATTACCCTACCATGGCCGAAAATTAAGAGTCCAAATGGGAGTAGGATTTGTTTATTTTTGGAAGCAAAAATCAAACAATGAATCCTATACCCCTTGGCCGAATTCCATAGAGATTGGGAGACTAGTTGTTGATTTGTTTTATGAAACAAATTAACCATAAGTATAAAAGAAAAATTATGATTTATTTTTAATACACAAGTCAATAGAAACCCTAGCCTCCATCTCCTTCTCCAAGCTCTCAAGAGTTGAGAATTCTTTTCGGTGTGTGTGATTATTCTCTAAACCGTTTAGAGATTAATTTGTGAGTGTAGCCCACACTACTCTCCGTTAGTGTCGAGACATAGTTCGGAAGACCTCGTTACGTTGAAAAGACTCTTCTAACCCTCACTACAAGTCACGGCAGTGGGCAATTTCTCAGCCCACTGCCGCACGCATCATCATCCCTAGGGAGCTCGGTTTTGTTTGGTTTTCATTCGGAATTTTGGGAAACACTTTGGGATAATTTTAGGGCTGTGTTAGGATTGATTTTTGCTGAAAAATCAGATCTGAATTTGACCAGAAAGTTGCGCAAAACTGAACAGAAAATAAGTGCAGTTCGCGCGTGTATCGGGTCCAAAATAGTCCGCTATTTCACTGCAGTTTGAGGGGCTGTTCGGGGACTGTTTCGGGGCTATTCCGGGGCTGAAAGTTTGTCCAAAACATAAGTGAAATCACTGGTAAGGTTCGGCCATAGCAAGGGAAGAGCAGAAAAAATTTTCAAGTTCAGTTCGTGAGCCTAATCGCTTCTGCTGCGCGTGGGAAAGCGTTTCCTACAATTGGCATCAAGAGCGAGGTTGAAAAGTGCTCTTAACCCTTCATTTTTTCATTTAAAGTTTCTGTTTTAATATGTTTAGATGAGTGGGCACATTGTGATATTCATGTGATGAATGGTTTTGTTATTTCATGTGATGAATGGATTTTGCATTGGTCGTAAATTTTTCTGGCTCTTATTTTTATAGTTGGTTTTGGTTTTGGGATGTAAGGCCATAAGGCCATTGTTTATATTTGTTGTAATTTTAATTTTCAATGTAAAGTTTAAATTCTTTGTAATTTGGAGCACCGAAGTCGCAAAGAGAGCCAACACCACTTTAGAGCGGGATTTGAAGGCCAAGGAATGCCTTGGTGAATATTTTGTACTAATTAGATTAGTATAGGAAAAATAAGAGCCCGGTCAATGCAAAATAATTTTTATTATGTTATATGTATGTTTATTTCGAATTGTTTGAATAACATGTCATATAGCCTAGGGTGCCCACTCGTGCATTTTACTTGACATAACATGTCATAGATGCATTATCATTATAGACATAAAATTATGATTTTATGTAATTTAAAATGTTTAAGTTAGAAAATGATATGCATTGAAATAATTAATTAGATTAATGGGAATAAGTGTCTAAAACTTGAATTCTAATAGATTGGACTTAATTGGTGCATAATAAATTCCATTGGTATATAGGATGGAAACCCGGATAAAATTCCATAGCCGATTCTGTATGGACGGAAATATGGTCTGCACTCGGGATATAATTCCACGTACCATTGGATTTTATAACGCACTAAGATTTATTAAAATGTTTAATTAAAATTTTGACCATTTAGAATTCCATGTTTTTAGACTCTTAAGTGCCTAGTATATTTTGGTTAAAATATTGTAGCTCACTTATACCACTCTAATTAAATTAGTTTAATAGAGTAAAACTATTAGTAGAGACTAATAGGATATTAGTGACACAATTTTAATAGTTAAAATTGATTAGCTCACTTATGACGAACTAGTGTAAATAAATTATGCTTTAGCCGCCATAAGTTTATCCACACTAGTTAGGATAAAATATTAGATATTTTAGATAGAAACCTTAAGTTTAAAATAGTGAGTGGGAGAAGGGATATACGACAGTACATCCCGCGATCTCCGTTGTTAGTCCAAAAACGTGAGATTCAAAAGGCGCCTCGAGACGGCTTTGTTTTCGTCCCCTACGGATGGTGTCCATTTTGGGTCAATATCAAGTTTGGGTTCCTTAAGGATAGGGATCCTAGATGTATCTTGTGAACTGACCTACTCTATGGCGGCACTTCACTTGTTAAGTCAAAGAATCCCGAAACGGCGGGTTACACTCACAAAGGAGTTATTAACTGTTAATGAAATTCCTTGATCAAATAAAACGGTAGTTGTTTAATATAGGAATAAGAGTTATTCCCGCATATATTAAAAACAATGAGATTGTCTCAATCTATCATGCGAGTACTTGACCTACCCTACGGCGGCGGCACTTACTTGTGGGATGATAGATCTCCGTGTGGCATATGTTTTTGTTTTTAGGTTTCTTATTCATTATTCATGGTTCATGCATCATGTTTAATTTTATGCCAAAATTATTGTTGATTTTAATATGCGATGAATGAATGTTAAATGAATGTTTATTTTATTTTCAGCCATGGTTTCTCCAATTATTTCCATTCTCTCAAATGATAAGTTGACCGGAGAAGAGAAAATTTGTAAATGGAAAAGTAACATGAACGCTATCCTGGTCTGTGAAGACCTAAAGTTTGTCCTGACGGAGGAAGTCCTCCTCTGAGCCGGCCAGAAATGCTGGCCAAGCTATGCGCGATACCTATCAGAATGGGTCGCAGCAAATGAGAAAGCCCGCTACTACTTGCTAGCAGGGATGTCTGAGGTTCTTGCTGCAAAGCACGAACCTATGGCTCTAGCATCTCAGAGATGATGGAGTCAGGGCAGGGCATGTTTGGGCAACCTTTGGAGCGTCAATTCCATGAGGCAATGGCTCAGCGATGACTGCTAGGATGAAGGATGGGACATCAGTTCGAGAGCATGTCTTAAGGATGATTGACTTATCTCAATAACTGCTGAAACCCATGGAGCTCGTATGACGACGAGTAGCCAGGTGACCATAATCATGGAAACTCTTCCGAAGAGTTTCTTGCAGTTTAAGAGCAACTATGTTATGAACAAGATGACTTTTACTTTGACCCAACTGTTAAATGAGCTCACCCATTACGAGTCCATGCTGGTGGATCATCGTAAATCCAGTGCAGAGGCAAATGTTGCCGAATCTTCTAATCTGCAAAAGAAGAAGAAGAAAGGGCACTGGAAAGGCTAAAGGTAAAGTAAAGCCATGAAAAAGAAGAACAAGAAAGGCTCCAAGGATTCCAAGCCCAAAGGAAAATGTTTCCATTGTGACAAGAATGGGCATTGGAAAAGGAACTGTCCTAAATACCTTGCTGAGCTAAAGAGAGAAAAAGAGAAACAGGTAAATATGATTTACTCGTTATTGAATCTCTATTGGTGGAGGATGACAAATCCGCTTGGATTATTGATTCTGGGGCCACTAACCATGTTTGTTCCTCTTTACAGCTACTTGATTCATGGAGGGACCTTGCTGAAGGTGACTACACCATGGGAGTCGGGACATGGGATGCCGTTTCAGCAAGAGCAGTGGG